>JABMDN010000850.1:0-15427 GCA_017165825.1 Hepsetus odoe | reverse complement strand
ATCCATAGTGTTTACTGAATAATCCACAGAGGATACTGAATAATCCACAGAGGATACTGAATAATTCATAGCAGACCCTCAGTGATTGATTGTAGATAATCATTTTAGTGAATATTGACTCATTTATATTCGTAACTCATACTAGTTACTGGATAAGGCTTGACTGAACTGAGCAGTGGGCTTGGGTTTAGGTTTAGGGGATTCTGGGCTTGACTGAAGAGGCTGGTGTTTGTTAAAATGAAGAAAACGAGTCTGAATGTTTGGAGGTTTATGAGGAAACACAGGAATCAATGTGTCCATTGTTCGCTCCCAGCTCCTGAAAAATACATGAGGACACACAGGTAGGACTCTCAGGTGACAGTCGGACAGCGTTACACCTCAGCGAACGCCGAACTGTGAGAGAGAGAGAGTGTGTGTGTGTGTGTGTGTGTGTGTGTGTGTGTGTGTGTGCTCAGCGTGGGGGAAGGAGGGTCTAAAGAGAGAATGCCTGAAAGAAAAACAAAGAGAGAATGTATCGGGATGGGGGGAGGGACTGAGTGGGTGAGAGACAGGAAGATAAAGGACAGAGATAGATCTGTGTGTGTGTGTGTGTGTGTGGGTGTGTGTGTGAGTGTAAGTGTGTGTGTGATGCTGATCTGAGACCCTGGCCGTTCGCTTCATTGATCCCACAGCTGTGTTCTTGACTACAGGAACACAAATAGGGTACAACTGTGCGGACACACACACACACACACACACACACACACACACACACACACTCACACACTTCAAAATGCATACAGCTCATGGATAATCAGAACGTTCAGGCTCTGGAAAGTTCCTAACCAGCTAATTCCAGAAAGCTCGCAGGACCGAATCCCTTTGTTTTACCGAGAACCACAATCTCAGAGACTCAACGCAGAACATTCTTCACTGGGAAGATTGGGAAGGACTCGTTTGTTCTCCATGGTGACGGAAAACCTCTGTGTGTGTGTTTAACGAAAAGCACTTCCTCTTGGTCTCCAGCCGTCTCCTGCTGTCCACACACACACACACACCCCCCCCCCCCACACACACACACACACACTGTCCAATCCAAAAACTCTACATTGTTCTCCGGCCTGTCCTTTACAGTAATGACCTCCTGACGACCTTCTGTTAGACTCTCCTCCCAGTTTGTGCATCTTATCTCTTACGCCTCGGATCCACCTCGCATTCTTCCCAAACCGATTCCCACTCGCACGTTCCTCACTGTTTACTGGCCGAATTTCCAGAGTCCTACTATTGTGTTGCTCTTCCATTCATCAGGTTCCTCGGCTACCCATTGTCCCGGGCTGATTCCTGCATGTTCCTGTATATTTTTCAAAGGAACTGACGTCTCCGAACTGCTGGAGTTGCGCTCGAACTTTCACCTTCGCTTGAAAACGTTGTGGTGGAGCTTCTCCTCCATCCTCCCCCGCCTGACAGCAGCGATGACAGGGAGGGAAATGAAAGTGAAAGTGACTACTTGCCATCGTGACCGGCCGTGCTTTTGTGGTTGGCAGGTCCAGCGCTAAAACCAAGCTTCTCGGCGGGACGGCTGCATCTGGGGTCAACCCGGGGCAACGGTGCCTCGCTTTATGTCGGTCGACGTGGGACGTCCCCACGTCTTGCGTAACGGCAGGCCTGTCTTCGGCTGGGACAAATACGTCCCTCCATTCTCAGAGGAAAAGAGGCTGAGCCTATTTTCTCCTTTTTGCTTGTGCGAATAAAGCAAACTTTGATCCGTGTCGAATTGTTTCACAGCAATAAAGCATTCCCAGCTGCCACACACACACACACACCCACACACTCGACACATGCACACACCTTCCTTCCTGTTTCCTTCCGGCTTTAAAAGTGGCAGAATGGCAGGAACCTCGGCTTTGCGGCTCAGTTCCTCCCTTCTGCTCGGGCCAAATCCAGGCCCATGAACCCAAACGTCCCGTCTTGGAATCGTTTAAAGCGCTCTCTCCTCATCCATCATCCACCGTTTCTCATAAACTTTCATAGCAATCGGCCCGAATGCTTGAAAACAATGACAATCCAAACAAGCTTATGTTTCAGATATCTAGTACCTTTTCCCTTTGTGGTGCCACAAAAAAAGCAGTTGTTTCTCAAAGAAACTATAACTCGATGCTCCCATCTGGTGGTCAAAAGGCACAATTGCATCTGTTTAAATAGTTCACTTTCCTATCTGTCACCCTGGTGTGATCTTAGTTGCCTACCAGCAATGAAAAGATGGTGAAAATCTTGGCCTAGGAGTCCAGAAGAGATGTTTTTTCTCTTTTTTTCACTTTTTTAAAGACTCTTCTACACTTTTTTTCACCCCAAAGACTCGTCGACACACATGAACATCACACACTGCTGTGCCGTCCTGATTAGAACTGATCTTTTTCATGATCAGCCGGTCTTCCATCTAACTGCAAAAGAAAAACAATTTGAAGAAAGTGCAATACCGCTTTCCAACAGCAGATGTCATGAGACAAAAGAGAAAAGTTCAGACTCAATGTCATTACTTGTGTACTGATCAGAAGCCTTGTGTCCAAATCCGTGGGGACATCAGGGACGGAGATTGTGGTGGACTTAGGCGACTGGGAAGACATTACAGGATGTGTCCAGAAGGCCTGTCCCTCGTTATGAAGACAGCCGAATGGCTGAGTAAAGTAACGGATGCTGGTCTGCAAAGTGGTGGAAAGAGTTGATGTTGGGACCACAGACCAAGGATAAGGAGTCCGACAGACCTCTCGGGTTTTGGGACAATTTGCTGGTCCCTGGGGGCCACTTCAGATCTGTAAAGCTCTTCTGAAGGGTCACCTTTTTCCTGGGATCACTTCTGTCCTGAAAGAACGTGTCTCTTCCAGAAGGACAGTGCATTGTCCCAGCTTTTCAGGCAATCTTCTGCACATCTCACATGTCTCCAAAGCATGTCTGCATTTGTCCATTTCTTAACTGCGAGCGCTACGATGGACCACAAAACAAAAATGTTCGCGATAATGGAGGGTTCTGTCCTGCCTGTTCTGAAGATGGACAAAAGGACAGATATGTGGGGTAAAATGTAGGGAATAAAATAAACAGTTTTCATTTATTGTTTCATTTATCATTTTTTTATCAGGAATAGTGAGGTCCTCAATGGTTCAGGCACCCAGTGACCACCAGAAGGACTAGAGTGAAGTTCTCCCTCATGAAACTGGTCCAGAACGTCTTCCTACTGATGCTGGAGATGGTAGGACTTCAACCCAGTTCCTCAAGGCCTGACCAATGGGAGATCTCACCTATCTAAATCTACCCAGATGCCGCAGAGAGGAACATCCGATTGGATCATTTTCCTGACAGGCGAACACTCACATCTCCAACCTGAGCAGAAGTGCAAACATGTCTCAGAGGCCCAAAAGGGGTTCCCGGCTTAGAAGTCAAAGCTAAAGTGGTGCGGTAACTGGACGGCGCCTTGCAGATGTTTTCTCTCCGATTCTGGGAGTCCGTCAGAAAGGCAGGGGCTGTGACGTGATTGGCTGAGCTGAGTGTGTATGGGAGGAGTGTGTGCTCACATGGAGTGTGTGTGAATCGCGGATCGCAGCGAGTGCATGGAAGAGAGGGATCTGCGAGGTCTGCAGGATTACTGGGAGGCTGCAGCATTAGCCTTCATTCCCACCGTCTCCAGAAACGGGTCATCCTCTCCTCCTCTCTTTTCACGCAAAACAGTCGAAGGATCTTTGCCAGATTAACCTTTTCCTCCCACAGAGGACCATGTCTTCTCCCTGCACTCGTTCGCCAGCTGCATCTCAGCCGGTAAGTAGAACCAGCAGAACTGAGATCCCTGTTTTGTGCAGGTCATGCTGAAGGGTTTCTGATTGAGGCAGGAAGGCTTTTATCCTCCATTGACCCAAATTGCAAATTTCTGGTTCTCTTGGAGGATCTCCAGATCTTCAATGGGAATCCCTCCTTTTGTGATCTGGGATCAACCTGCTTGTTTTCCACATTGTGTAGGTTCTACAGCAGGTAACCCTCTCGCTGACTTGATCCTGAAGGCTGGTTCTCGATCCTGAAGGTGCGCCTGCAGCAGATCCGTCTCGTCCGACTCGTCGGATGGGGCTTCAAACGACTTCCTGACTTCTGTGCAATCAGCAACTGGTTAGTCTTTAATTACGTTACACTGTTGCTCGTCTCACAAGCCGAACTGTCAGAGACATGCAAAGGGACTGAACTGAGGGTCCATTTTCATGGCTCCCATAAATCTAAGGGGTTCCCAAACCAGCCGAAGATCTATTTCAGCGTTACAAAGGAGAAGATCCGCAGCAAGGAACTGATGATTGAAATCGGAAATACCAAAGAAACCCTGTAATTCCTGTTGCTCCACGATTTTAAGCGTCAACATCGGTCCTACAACTGTTCCATCAACAATGGAGAAATCCCTTGATGAGCCGTTCGTAAAGTTTTGCAGTAATTCCAGCCCATTGTTTCAAATTTAGGTGAAGATACATGAAATCAATAAACTGCTCAATCAAAACGATCACTTCTGCAGGCAAAATAAAGAAAGATTCCTGAAACTGCATTTTAAAACTTCTATTTTTAATATTTTCTTTCTTTCCCTGGTTTAAGGAATTGCGGCCATCTTAGTGCAGGAGAGCTCCTGACAGATCGTCCTCCTATGGGATTCTGTACTTCTGGATAGTCGAAATGGGCAACAGCTTCTCCACCATCACGGCCTTCCAGCCCCTGCACGTGGTGATCCTGGGCCTGGATTCTGCAGGAAAGACCACGGTTCTGTACCGACTGAAATTCAACGAGTTTGTGAACACGGTCCCGACCATAGGGTTCAACGCAGAGCGAGTGCGGCTGACCGGCCGTGGGGTCACCTGCCACCTGTGGGACGCCGGTGGCCACGAGAAGCTGCGGGCGCTCTGGAGGCCCTACAGCCGTCGCACGGACGGCATTGTTTACGTGGTGGACTCCGTTGACGTGGAGCGTCTGGACGAGGCAAGAGCCGAGCTGCACAGAGTGGCCCGGTTCTCCGAGCACCAGGGCGTGCCACTGCTTATCCTCGCCAACAAGCAGGACCTGCCCGGTTCGCTGTCGGCCGCCGAGGTGGAACGGAGGCTGGACCTGCAGGACATCGGCCCGGGCGCCGTCTACTACATCCAGCCGGCCTGTGCAATCATCGGGGAGGGACTGCACGAGGGCATGGACAAGCTGTGCGAAATGATCGTCAAGAGGAGGAAAAGCATGAAGCAGAAGAAGAGGCGGTGATCACGGACGAGGACTGCCTGTCAAAAATCTGGTCCCTTTTCTCACGGCTGCAACGTCCTGGGATCTAATTTTGTCCATACTTTTATTCCAGACCTTTTAGTTCCTTCAGATCTGCTGTTCCTTAGGCTTGAGCCAGGCGTCAGCAGCTCCCTTAAACCAGCAAACTTTAAAAAGTCGCTAAACATCAACGTAACCATGTCGTGAACTTCTGTGCTGTCAAGAGTCGTTAACATAAAGCTGACACGTAACATCGCTTGTCTGAACAGATGCTGCAGTGTGTCAGGACAGGTTGAGGAGATGACACTAAACACTGCAACACCGCAGCATCTACCAAACTATGCTGATAGATGGTCCTGCCGTGACAACCTACGAAAGCATTCTTGGCAACTTATGAGGGCATATGACATCATCACGGCATGTTCACGTCATTAAAAGACCTAAAAATGCCGTTAATAATGCCGTCAGTAACACCTCCCGGCTGTTTTTATCCAAACAGAGTGAAATGGTCTTGCTTTCATCTTTTATTTCTCTTCTGCGCTCAACTAGTTTAGTCTTCCTTGGACTGAAGGACCGACGGGCAGTTTTCTTTTCCAATCTGTTGTTAACAGCCTCACGTTGACGCTCTATTGGCCCAATGACTGAGCGCTGACATCACAGCAAATGGGCGTGGCTTCTGACTTTCTTCCTTAAAGCAGCGCCCAGTTCACCAGATTCAACTGATACGATGTCCTTTCCCTTCAAATAAACCTGCTTGTCCGATTCCGAATTTCCAGGTGTCCGCAAATTTTTGACAAGAAAAAAATTTTTTGTTCTTACATTAACTTCTTACGTTCGAGAACCACAAGATTAAAAGAGAACGTTGTTACATAAAAAAGTGAAAAAGCAAAACCTGAATTTTTCCCATAGGCGAAGGTTCCTTATATGGGCAGAGGCCTGAGTGACGCAATACCACCGTGACCACAGGGGGCAGTGATCCTGATTCTCGTTCATCTCAAACGGAGTTTGATGGGGTGGAGGTCAGGGCCAGTAACCTTTGCGTGTGTGTGTGTGTGTGTGTGTGTGTGTGTGTGTGTGTGTTCTTTACCTGAGGGAGCCTGTATAATGGTCTCCTAACGTTCATCAAGATTAAAAATGGAAATTATTAGCCTTTCTCATCCGTCCTGTAATTAGGAGAGCCACCTTGAGTAAGAAAAACCCCAGAATCTAGAACACACTCCTACACACACACACACACACACACACAGAGTGACACAGATCCAGTTTTTGGTTCAGTTGGGCTGCTGAGCTAAAATAGGCTGAACAGAACCAGCATGGTGGTCTGTTCAAGACTATCACCTCTATCTAGAACTAACATGGCTCCGATGGCCCTAAATTAAGACGGTTCTGATGTTCCCGAATCAAAAGATAGAAGGTTCTGCGTTCAATCCCCCGGGTTCTTTCTATGTGGAGTCTGCACGGATTCTCTGATTTCCTCCCACAGTCCAAAGACGACAGGTGGACCGGACATGCTATATTGTCCCCTAGATGAGAGGACTGGCGACCTGTCCAGGGCGTTTCTCTACCTCTTGTCCTGGGACAGGCCCCAGCACCTCGCGGAACCTGGGTCCGGATAAGCAGCGACAACCTGACAGATCCAGGGAAACGTCATCTCTGCTCCCTCTCTTTCTCTCTTCCGACGGCTGAATCTGACGCCTATTTTTAGCGGTGCAGGTAATGGACGATCCATATATAGACATGGATCATTAATCCCGCCCATCCGGAGCGCGGGGAGAGAAATGAGTTCTTTTCCGAAATCGGATAGAAAGATTAACGACAAACGTTCCACGAGTGTGAGGTCGCAGGACGTCTCTCGCTGATCTGAGAACAGCTCATTCTTGTGGGTCTGCGGAAGACAGGTGGACAGCCAATGAGACACCTGTGCCCCCCCACACACACACACACACACACCGATAACCCAGTTACTTGCAGAAACAGTAGGCAAAAATAGAATGCGTGTATTGTGGTTGCCAAGGAAACCACAGGTGGTTTTAGGAACCGCTACCCACAGCAGAAACAGCAGTGAAGCCTGTGGGAATAGTGGGGCGACTCCATCGCACCAGGGCGCCCCCTGTGCTGCAGTACCCCATCAGGACCGTGGTCCACACTCGCTGGACGTTTGCTGGAGACTTTCGAAATGCCTACAAAGCGATGATGTCAGTTTCATGTAGCCGCATGGAGGCTAACCTTCTGTAAAACGGAATATTGGTATTTAACAATCAGTGCCAGGGTTGCCAAATCCTCAGCGGGGATTTCAATTTAGTGCAGTGACATGTTTTTGACCATCCTTCTCGGCTTGGTTCTCATACCGCGCACGCTAACACGGTTATTATCTGCTGAGGGTTCCTTCATAAGTCTTATGTCATAAACTTTCACCCAGCCTTGTTTTTTTATGCACTAAAAACATGTTTATATCTGGACACATGCAATTATGCAGTTTATGTAAATAGCATGTTTTGGACGGGAGGGTTCTTTGCGGTTCCAGATCGTTCCTGATGATCAAGACGTTGCTATTTTTTAATGTGACGCGACCACAGTCGTAAAACGCAGCAAGTAAACAAGCTTGAAACGACGGATCTCTCAGCATCTTTGCTGTCTTCAAAGATGCTGAGCGAGGGATGAGGATGGACAGTGTATCAGAGGGACAGCTCAGGTTGGACAGTTTGGAGACAAAGAAACGAGGATTATATCAGGAGAAGGATGTTGAGGACGGACCTGAAAGAGGAGAAGAGGAAGAACAAAGAGGAGGTTTATGGATGTGGTGAGAGAGGACATGCAGGGGGACGGTGTGAAAGAGGAAGAGGAGAGGAAGACACGGAGTTGGACCATCTGCAGCTAAAAGAAGGAGATTATCAGCACTAAGGTCTTCCTCTCTACAAGTTTATTTAATGAAGCAACTTTAATTCTAAAAATAATGATTATTGAAATAATCCAGATTAAATTAGGTGTGAAAGGGTTCAGATTTCTTTAAAGTGGTGACAAATGGAACCAGACGTGTCCAAACCCACCAGTGTCTCTGTGTGTCTCTGTGTGTCTCTGAGTATCTCTGTGTGTCTCTGAGTGTCTCTGTGTGTCTCTGAGTGTCTCTGTGTGTCTCTGTGTGTCTCTGTGTGTCTGAGTGTCTCTGTGTGTCTCTGTGTGTCTCTGAGTGTCTCTGAGTGTCTCTGTGTGTCTCTGAGTGTCTCTGTGTGTCTCTGTGTGTCTCTGAGTGTCTCTGAGTGTCTCTGTGTGTCTCTGAGTGTCTCTGAGTGTCTCTGTGGGTCTCTGAGTGTCTCTGTGTGTCTCTGAGTGTCTCTGTGTGTCTCTGTCTCAGTGTGTCTCTGTGTGTCTCTGAGTGTCTCTGTGTGTCTCTGTGTGTCTCTGTGTGTCTCTGAGTGTCTCTGTGTGTCTCTGAAGTGTCTCCTATGAGTGTCTCTGTAATGTCTCTGAGTGTCTCACTGTGTGTCTCTGGGTGTCTCTGTGTGTCTCTGTGTGTCTCTGAGTGTCTCTGAGTGTCTCTGTGTGTCTCTGGGTGTCTCTGTGTGTCTCCCCATGTCTCTGTGTGTCTCTGAGTGTCTCTGAGTGTCTCTGTGTGTCTCTGAGTGTCTCTGTGGTCTCTGTGTCTCTGTGGGACGGTGATGATGGTAAAATTGTCCATCTGAACTAAATCTCTGTTCTTCGTGTCCCTCCACCATGAACGGTTCAGTTTTAGTCCAGAATCTTCTCAGAACTAAAACATCGTCTCAGACACCAGACAGCATCTCCACCACCAGTTCTTGTCCCTGAGGGACATGAAACCATGGACTAAAGACCATACTTGTCTCAACCAGGAACTGGTCAGGCTTTTGGAAGTCGCATGAGAACAATACTAATCTCTGCCTAAAGGAACCCAGTTTTGTTCCACAGCAGGGGGAAGACCAAAGGTAGGATATGTAGGTGTGGACCAAGAGCATGTAGGTTGAACCAGAACCATCTGAATCCCTGAGCAAAACCCTCAACCCCAGCTTGCTCCAGCGAGAATGACCTTCTCATTTGTCTTCAAAAGTCTCGACTCAGTTCTTCATATTTCGCGTCCAGAAAGTCAGACTTTCTTTCATCTTTAACGTGTTGTTGAGGGACAGTTCTCCAGATCTCCCTGAAGGACAACCTTCTCGTCTCTCATGTTCAGTCCAGTCTCTGTACCAGTTTCAGTAGCATAAGCAAGTCCAGTCTCTGTAGCAGTTTCAGAAGCATAAGCAAGGATCATCTCCAGGGAGAACCGAGCACCCTGTTCTTTTCGTCTGTGCCCTACTTTTTCCATCCCTTTCCTCTCTTTCCTTACATCCCCCTCTTTGCTCCCTGATAAGCCTGGACTGATTATTCCTCCACCATTCTTTTCTATCGACCCCTCTTTAGCATGCTCCTCTCTCGTTCGGTTCCTTCTGATTCTTCCCCCCATCCTGACGTGGGTGTTCTTCATCCTGAGTGAAATAATCCACCCTTTCTCTCTGGATTAAACCCCAGAGTATAGACAGACACATGGCTGCGGTGAAAGGAAGCAGCCCGTGATTGTTTATTTCTGGAAGCTCATGGGGGGGATTTGGGCTTTTGTTTATGAAGCTTATTTCTGCTCCATAAGCTCCAGCTTTTCCATTTTCCACTGCAGGCGTTTGGGGAGATACGGACGTGAACTCATCCACTAATCAAAGGAATATATGCTCCATGCTGTGAGAGCTGTGGATGTTCAACGTTGGGAGAAACTGCACTTGTACGCAGATTAAGGTTTTGCTGCGAATCAAATTCCCAAAAGTGGCCAGCCATGTTCGCTAGGCTAGAGGTAGCTTTTACCCCACCAATGTGCAAAGGGCTGGATGATCTCTCTACACCTGACCTTTATAGTAAGCTGATGGTTGCTGGACAAGCTGGGTGTTGAAGAAGTTGATCCACATCGCTGATGACTGCTATCCTGCACCCAGACAGCTCTGACCCCGGACCCCACTAGACCTCCTTTAAATTGACAGAGCTCCATGGATCAGATTTGTTATTCCAGCACCTCCCAACGATGTCTGAACTGAGATGTTCAACTTGGACGACTTGGGAACTTCAACTTGGGAACTTGGAAGAACACCTTGAGTTCCTCAAAGTGGTGTCTGCTGTGTGGCTATCTTGCTGAAAGAGGACACTGCCATTAGGGGACACCATCACCATGAAGGGGGAGTTGCAGAAATGTTTCGGGGTCAAAGTAACGTCCACGTGAAAGGATCTAGGGTTTCCCATCAGATCCCTGTCCAGAGCAACACACTGTCTCCCATAATGCATCCTGGCGCATCTTGTCCCCAGGTAAAAAGAGAATGGGATCCATCAGGACCAGCCCAACTTCCTTCGCTCCATGGTCCAGTTCTGATGTCCACTGTAGGAGCTTTGGTTGGGGGACAGCATGGACACTCTGACTCAATAGGCAGCTGCTCTGCTTTCTGACACCTTTCTATCAGAGCCAGAAGGTTTTCAGCACTTTGTTCTGCAGCTTCTCATCATTAAGCCTCAGGGCAGAACCTCAGCCTGATGTTCTTGATCTTCTAGGAAGAGCACAAAACTATGGCTTTTAAGACTTTCAGAACCATCAAGACGGCAACAGGGAAGGATCTGCTGTGTGAACGTAGTGTGACTTGTGTTTAGACGATCATATGGACACAGCGTGCTCTTCACACATCCACTCATTCACAGAGCAACTCTCGGTTCCTCCGTTCCTCACCCTGGTTATCCCCCCATCTGTTTTTTCCATGCACACTCCTTCTATTTTTCATTACGTTCTATTTCTCTGATATTTTAATCTGAATGCAGCGTTGGCCATAATCTATCCTACATCACGAGATTACATCATCTGGTGCCACATCACTGTTCAGTCATTTACACGTTACTTAACATCACAGGTAATTAATGCAGGTAACTGAGCATCACGCTGTTAACCTTGAGCCATCGGGATGATGTTACTGAGATCATGTAATGTCACATCATTTTTATGTCAGGTCATACTGTGTAGATGCGTCAATAATATCCTGGCATTTGTACGTCATTTCCATAACTGATTGGCTGATTAACCAATAATGGCATATGATCATATACCCTGATGATTAATCAATAATGATGAGCAGCATCATCATCCTTCGTTAATGTCGTTTACGACACATCAGTCAGATCACATCGTTAACATCAGGTCACTGACTTCATATCATTCATTTCAGATTATTAACATCAGCTCATTAACTTCAGGCCATTAACTTCAGATCATGAACATCATGCCATTAATTTCAGGTCATTAACCTCAGGTCGTCCATGTCAAGTTATTAATGGCAGAACATCATTAATACCAGGTTGTTAGCAGCACATTGTAAACATGTCATTAATATTAGGTCATTAACATCAGGTTAGAAATGTCAGACCATTAACTTCAGCTCATGAGCATCAGGTCAGTAATGTCAGGTCATTAGCATCAGATCATTAACATTAGAGCATTAGTGTCAATTCATTAGTGTCAGGCTATTAATGACAGATCATCAGCATCATCATTAACATCAGGTCACTTACATCGGGCAATTAATGTCAGGTTATTAACATCAGGCAATTAATGTCAGGTCACTTACATCGGGCAATTAACATCAGGTCACTTACATCGGGCAATTAACATCAGGTCACTTACATCGGGCAATTAATGTCAGGTCATGAACATCAGGTTAATTAATGTCAGGTTATTAACGTCAGGTAATTAATGTCAGGTCGCCTGTCGGGCAATTAATGTCGGGTCATGAACATCGAGGTAATTAATGTCGGGTTATTAGCACGTCCAATTAATTAATGTCGGTCATGAACATCAGGTAATTAATGTCAGGTGCATTAACATCAGGTAGTGTGTCGGGTTATTAACGTCGGTAATTAATGTCAGGTCATGAACATCAGGTAATTAATGTCAGGTCGCTGAACATCAGGTAATTAATGTCATGTGTCATGAACATCAGGTAATCAATGTCAGGTTATTAACATCAGGCAATTAATGTCAGGTCATGAACATCAGGTAATTAATGTCAGGTCATGAACATCAGGTAATTAATGTCAGGTTATTAACGTCAGGTAATTAATGTCAGGTCATGAACATCAGGTAATTAATGTCAGGTTATTAACATCAAGTAATTAATGTCAGGTCATGAACGTCAGATAATTAATGTCAGGTTATTAACGTCAGGTAATTAATGTCAGGTTATTAACGTCAGGTAATTAGTGTCAGGTCATGAACATCGAATTAATTAATGTCAGGTTATTAACGTCAGGTGGTGTGTAGGTCATGAACATCAGGTAATTAATGTCAGGTTATTAGCGTCAGGTGAAAATTAATATCATGTCATGAACATCAGGTAATTAATGTCAGATTTATTAACATCAATTAATGTGTCGGGTCATAGACATCCAGGTAATTAATGTCAGGTCATGAACATCAGGTAATTAATGTCAGGTTATTAACGTCAGGTAATTAATGTCATGTCATGAACATCAGGTAATTAATGTCAGGTTATTAACATCAGGCAGTGTGTCAGGTCGCGGACATCAAGGTAATTAATGTCGGGTTATTAACGTCGGTAATTAATGTCAGGTCATGAACCAGGTAATCAATGTCGGGTTTATTAACATCCAGGCAATTAATGTCAAGGTCATAGACATCAGGTAATTAATGTCAGGTTTATTAACGTCGGGTAATTAATGTCAGGTCTTGAACATCGGTAATCAATGTCAGGTTAGTAACATCAAGTAATTAATGTCAGGTCGCGAGCGATCAGATAATTAATGTCAAGGTTATGCGTCAATTAATTAATGTCAGTTATTAACGTCAGGTAATTAATATCAGGTCATGAACATCAGGTAATTAATCAGGTTAATGCGTCAGGTGGTGTGTCGGTCATGAACATCAGGTATTGTGTCAGGTTGTGCGTCAGGTAATTAATGTCATGTCATGAATGGGTAATTAATGTCGGTCGCCAGACATCGGAATGAATTGTCAGATTATTAACGTCAAGATGTTAATGTCAGGTCTTAGACATCAATTGAAAGTGTGTCAGGTTATTAACGTCAGGTAATTAATGTCAGGTCATGAACATCAGGTAATTAATGTCAGGTTATTAACGTCAGGTAATTAGTGTCATGTCATGAACATCAGGTAATTAATGTCAGGTTATTAACATCAGGTAATCAATGTCAGGTCATGAACATCAGGTAATTAATGTCAGGTCATGAACATCAGGTAATTAATGTCGAGTTATTAACATCGGGTGATTAATGTCGGGTTATTAGCGTCAGGTAATTAATGTCGTATCTCATGAACATCAATTAAATTAATGTCGATTATTAACATCAGGTAATCAATGTCGGGTAATGAACATCAAATGAGTGTATCAGGTCATGAACATCAGGTAATTAATGTCAGGTCATGAACATCAGGTGATGTATCAGGTTATTAACGTGGGTAATCAATGTCAGGTCATGAACATCGGGTAATTAATGTCAGGTCCATGAACATCAGATGATGTCAGGTTATGAACATCAGATAATTAATGTCAGGTTATTAACGTCAGGTAATTAATGTCAGGTCATGAACATCAGGTAATTAATGTCAGGTTATTAACGTCAGGTAATTAATGTCAGGTCATGAACATCAGGTAATTAATGTCAGGTTATTAGCGTCAGGTATTGGTAATGTCAGGTCATGAACATCAATTGATTAATGTCAGGTCATGAACATCAGGTAATTAATATCAGGTTATTAACATCAGGTAATTAATGTCAGGAGTTATTAACGTCTGGGTAATTAATGTCAGTCATGAACATCAATTAATTAATGTCAGGTCATGACATCAGATGATGTCGGTTAATGCGTCGGAGTAATTAATGTCAGGTTGACTAACATCAGGTAATTAATGTCAGGTTATTAACGTCAGGTAATTAATGTCAGGTCATGAACATCAGGTAATTAATGTCAGGTCATGAACATCAGGTAATCAATGTCAGGTTATTAACGTCAGGTAATCAATGTCAGGTCATGAACATCAGGTAGTAATGTCAGGTCATGGTGTATCAGGTAATCAATCAGGTTAGTAGCATCAGGTAATTAATGTCAGGTCATGAACATCAGGTAAATTAATGTGGGTCATGAACATCAAGGTAATTAATGTCAGTTATTAACGTCAGGTAATCAATATGGTCATGCAGACATCAGGTAATTAATGTCAGGTTATTAACGTCAGGTAATTAATGTCAGGTCATGAACATCAGGTAATTAATGTCAGGTCATGAACATCAGGTGGTGTGTCAGGTTATTAGCGATCAGGTAATCAATGTCAGGTCATGAACATCAGGTAGAATGTCAGGTCATGGAACATCAGGTAATTAATGTCAGTCATAGACATCAGGTAATTAATAACCAAGGTTATTAGCGTCAGGTAATCAATGTCAGGTCATGAACATCAGGTAATTAATGTCAGGTCATGAACATCAGGTAATCAATGTCAGGTTATTAACGTCAGGAATTAATGTCAGGTCATGAACATCAGGTAATTAATGTCAGGTTATTAACGTCAGGTAATTAATGTCAGGTCATGAACATCAGGTAATTAATGTCAGGTTATTAACGTCAGGTAATCAATGTCAGGTCAGGTATTAGACTCTTGGTGTTACCTGTTTGGCGTCTACACCTGTTTGGTTAAACTGTAATAACGGACAGTCTTCGCGCCGTTCTCCTCTTTGACCGTCTTCTGTAGTCCATCGACGGCGACGGCGCTCAGGATCAGGTTCCTCCTGTAAAGTCCCGTCAGGTCATTATGGTGTACTGATGGTTAACATTGTATCCTTTTAATGTCATCAAGCGTCTCTCTTCTCTGTTTCTCTGTTTCTCTGTTTCTCTGTTTCTCTGTTTCCCTGAGTTCTCTGAGTTCTCTGAGTTCTCTGAGTTCTCTGAGTTCTCTGAGTTCTCTGTAAATTTAATTGGTACTTTATGCTGCTTCGTCAGTGATGTGAAAGTAAAAGTGACTATCAGTCATCACGAACACAGTGTACCACAACCAAACACATCCTCTGTATTTAACACACACACCATCCAGCAGGGGGGGTAAGCATTTCCAGTGATGGGGACAGTACCTTGATCATTTTC
>JABMDN010000849.1:0-15191 GCA_017165825.1 Hepsetus odoe | reverse complement strand
ACACACACACACACACACACACACACACACACACACACACACACACACACACATTCACTCTCAGAGAAGCCCATAAATATAAACCACAGAGCAAAGCGCATGTGACACAATGGACACACATAAAAGGATCTCTTGCGGTTGTTAAGGCTTTGCTGAGGGTTGCTATTGTATTACATATAGTTGCTATGGTTTTCTTATGTGGTTGCTAAGGCATCTTATGCGGTTGCTAGCACTGCAAAGGGCTTGCTAAGCAGTGACGTTTCAGGGTTTCCCAGGTTGTTGCTAGGACAACATAAAGTGTTGCTAAGCAGTTCCTTAAACATTGCTGAGCAGGCCCCTCGGTGTTCCGGGTGATTGCTAAGGGGTTCTCCTAGCATGGTTGCTAGTGTGTTGTTGGATGGTTGCTAGGGTATTGCTGCAGATGCAGTGATGTTCGTAAATCAGTTATTTTTTTAATTGTTATTTATCCTTTTTTTTTTCACTTTTTTTAAGTGAAATTCCAATCTAGTAAGTTTAGATTCAGCTCGGTTCATCGTTCTGGGTGTATGTAAATTAGCTAATTAATTATGCATACAGATGTTAATCACTGTATACATCAAATGCAATAAAATGGATTTTATTTTCCTTCTTAACTTTTGAACGGTGGCTTAAAACCATTAATAATAGAAACGCATTTCGTTTCAGAAGCCGGCGTAGCAACACATTACCAAACCGGCGTGAATGTAAAACAGAGGACACACTCACATAAACGTATATATTAAAAAACACACACACTCACTCTCTTCTCTGCTTGACTCCGGCTTTAAAAGCTTGTTCCATTAGAACCCTGTTTGTGATGTTGAATAAATGTGATTTTTTTTCTTCCAGCTTGTCGTTCTCAACCCGATTCCAGCGCAGGCCCGTGGCCCCGGGGCGAGTCGGACAGTGCGGCATTGTCCAGCAAACACACTTTACAGCCTATTTAAACTCAATAACACTCTGAAATCCACTAACTAAGTGCAGACACGCTGGGAGGCATTAGGCCTGGCTGATACGGCTCGGACCAAAGAGGAAAAACAGCAGCCGTCTGACTGGCAGGAAAAAGGGAAGGGGGAGAAAAAAAAAACGCCTCCGTCATATGTGAAACCACAAGACCGGCAAACTCTAAGGGCTGCGGCCACATCAAGAGCAGCCTGGAACTTGGCGTTCAGGTGCCAGGAGAAATTTCCCATAATTACCACCCCGTTCCGAGCAGTTGCCCCCCCTTCAAGCCAATGGCCTTGACACCAGAGCACGACCGGGCTACTGAAAATTCCCGGAATTCCTCAAATAGCTCGCTTTATTAAATGTAACCTTGAAAATGTCATGACATCCCCATGTTGGTCATGGGACTTCTATCTTGTGGGGGGGAATTTGGATTATAATTGGCCTCTAATACGTCTGCGAGCTCAGAGGAGCTCAGAAAGGCCTCATCTGATCCCGAACACAAGCTCCTTCTCATCTCTTATCAGCCTTATCGACTGACCCATCGAGGCTCCGCCCATCTTCCGTAGCTCCTTGTCTCGTGGGGCCGGTGGAAAAATAAATAAATCCCTTTCGACCTAATGAAAATCTGTGCCAGTGCACTGTGTGTTTATAATTTTACGCAATGCGCAGATTTTTGTCTTTTCTTCTCCGAAAGTGGCAAATGATTTATTTATTTTCTTATCAGGTTACCACGTAGCAAACCTTCAAACTACCTTCCTGCAGGCTTAGTAGGCCTTCCTTACATCACCATGGCAGAAGCAGCCTCTAGCAACCACCTGGGATACCATAGCTAATGTACAGCAATGCCCTAACAACCACCTGGAACACCATAAACATCTAGCAGCATCTCAGCACTTAACAAAGAACAGAAACCACTTTGCATATCTTTAACAACCAATTGGCACAGCATGCCACGATGCTGCCTGAGATACCTTAGCAACCACAATATCAAAGCAAAGGCTACGCAACAATTAAGCATCCACCCATAATTTAGAAACAACACATTAACCATTAACACCATTCACCTAGTAATCCCACGTTTCATTTTCCAAATATACATATATTCCATATGTTTAATAACATTTATTTTGTTTGAAATCACTCATAGCTAAGATATGATTAAGACAATCCAGTGTTTTCCCAAGTTTGTTTATATTTCCAAACCAGAAGTGTTCAGATAGTAGAATGTAACGATGTGACCACTCGATGGGATTAGAAACTGAGGCGTGTCTTGCTGAGTTACTGAGATTTGTGGGCGGAGCTTAGATGGGTCCGTTCCATTGCACAGGTACTGAATAATAAAATGTTTTTCTGCATCTGGTTGTTAAAATAGGAGGTTAAATAAGGTGCTGCTGTTTAAAGCCTTGATAATTCAGGGTTTCTCTGTTTGGAAAGAAAAGCTGTTTAATCTCAGAATCACAAAGACGACAGGCTTTAATAAAGCGGCTCAAAAAAACAACATCGTTTTATTTACTGCCTTACAGCTTTAATTGGGCTTAAGCTGCACAGCAATAAAACCTGCTCTAAACTCTCTCTCTCTCTCTCTCTCTCTCTCTCTCTCTCTCTCTCTCTTTCTCTCGCTCTCGTTCTCCCTCTTTTTCATATCATTGCATTCCTCCTCTGTTCATTTTTTTTCATTCATTTCCCCCATGCATCCCTTCCTCTTTCTTTCTCTCTCCGTCTGTTTTTAAATTCCCTTACCCCCTCTCTTTTTCCCTCTTTTGTCTCTCCATCTCTCCATTTCCCTCTCGGTCCCTCACTATTTCTCTCTTTCAATCTCTCTAACATTTCTCCCTTTCCATGTCTCCATTGTCTTTTATTCATCATTCTCTTTCTCACTGTCTCCATACTTTTCTCCTTCCCTCTCTCCCCCCTTCTCTCTGGGGACCTCCCCATCTGTGATCTTAACCAATTGAGCCTGAGTAGGTGCAGACCTCTTGTTTTTTCTCCCAGCAGCCTTTGCCTCTGGCATGTTAAATTAGCCGCGAAGGCTAATAGCCCTGGAAAGGCCTCGTCACCCTTTTCCCCCTGCAGGTCACATATGGAAGTGACTAGGGCTATTTTTAAATCACCCGAGGACTGGAATAAACCTCAGGACGTTCTGCCTAATCTAATAAGTCTGAGGCCCACCGTAACCCCGGGGTTGTGTCTAGAAATGTTATAGCATCCATTTTACGCCCCCCCTGCCCCGCCTGCCGCCGTCCGCCCTTTGGCGGGCCCCCTTAACTACCCGCCAAACAGGAAGCCAAAATCTCCAGCGGCAACAGCAGTCCTGAAATACTTTCTCAAACAGCCTCGGGTCTGAGGACAGAGCAAACTTCAGTCCGGGTTGATGGACTGCTCTCGGGGCGGTGGGGACCGTTCATTTTTCCACTTATTTCTTACAACTTATTTTCATGCCTGAGCTCCACTTATGATGCACATTTTTTATAAAATAAAAACAGTGAAAATATTTTATACACCAATTTTTACCCCCTAAGATTGAACCCACCATTTCTGTTACTGTTCCTTTAAGAGTGATGTATGTAAATAAGATTTGTTTTGATTGGCTGTGGCTCATTCAATTAGCAGACTGAGCTGAAACAACTTCACTGAGAGTGTGAGGAGCTAAACTGTTAATTCAATAGCCTGAATATATGTAAAAATATGTGAAAATGCAAAAAACAATTAAATTAAAATAGTAACTACCAAGCAACCACCTAAGAAACCATAGAATCCACAGTCACACCCAAGCACCTACCTCAGGGTGATAGCAATCACGCTACAAATCCCAAACAACTACCTGGGATACCATAACAACCACATTACAAATCCCAAACAACCACCGAGGTTACTATAGCAACCATGTTACAAAACTCAAACAACCACCTGGGTTACTAGAGCAACCACAATACAAAACCCAAACAACCACCTAGGGCACTACTGCAACCACTTAGTAATGTCCTAGCAACCACCTGGGATACTTTGTAACCCAACTAGCTACCACCTAGCAATAACCAATCAGTCACTTGGGATTACCTAACATACTGCTTTCAATTGCTGCCAAGCTGTGCAATTTCCACTTGCTTCAGGAAGTTTTTTAGAATAAAACTTTTAAATGAAGGAACAAAAGGTTTTTATTCAGTCGTCAAACTGGGACCCTTGCAGGCCACTGTCCTGCAGAGAAGAGTTTTCCCTCCTCAAGTGCTCTGAGAGCCGTTCATGCTCGTTAACACTTCAAACCATGTGACCCTGTGTCCTTCCAATCACCGCAAAGCTGGGAAGATGCTCAGGATCGATTATACTTTTGTCTGCAACCTGATTGGTTCACTCTAATAAAAAAGAGGTTGTAAGTTTCTGCTTGGTAGGTTTGTGCCCTCAGAGCTTCTGCATGTTTCCCCAGCTGGGCCGCCCGGCTGTAAGAGCCTCCTCACATCAGCATTCCAGGAGCGTAAATCCGATCTGGCCGGTTCAGAGGGGATCTGGAGCAGTCTGAGCTGTTTACGACTCCATATGCCATTTCACTTCCTATTTATGCAGTGGAGCGGCAGTCATAACCCCGTCACGCTCCAGCTCTACCTTTCAACGGATTTATACCCCAAAGGAGCCGAACACAACTCCCAACAACCTCTCAGGGGCATTAGAGAGAGAGAGAGAGTCCGAAAACATCCCAGGGACTACACTTTCATGGACTGTTTCTTGAGGCTTGATTCACAAACGAATATTCCCAAGGTTTGGAGATGCCGATGACATTTGTCATGGATTCGGAAGAAGAGAAACTGAGATGTGAAGTAAAAATCTGTTGAAAAATTTGAACCATGCAGTGTGTGAATCTCTGTAGTATCAAAAAACAACACCTTATATGGAAGTTCTGCGGGGGTTTCATGAAGATGGAGGCTTTAGACGGCACATTGGGCTTTGCTACAACATGGCGTAGAATAAAAATTAATTTTGACTTTAATCTAATTAATCTGGCCATCAGTGGGTTTTCTAAAAAATAAGCTTTAAACAATACAGTGATGCAAAAAGGATTAAAAGTTCCCTATGTTTACAAGTTCCTGTCCCAAAGTGAAAGTGACTATTCTTGTCATTGTGAAACAGCACACAGTGAAACACAACAAAAACTACACCTCTGTATTTTACCCACACAAACATGTCCAGCAGGGGGCAGCTACTGAAAGCACCCAGGGATCAGTGATGGGGACGGTACCTTGCTCAAAAGGTACCTCAGGGCAACCTACTGGTCTGCGATTCAAACCCTCGATCTTCGTCCCTAAACGCTAAACCACCGCAGTTTAAGTTTTTATTTTAAGAACTAATGATAAAGCTAGTTCTGCAGCAGATAGATGCCCTTAAGGAGGTTCAAATTACAATAGAGACACCGAATCTGCTCTCCTCACTGTTCAGAGATCAGTCTGAGAGCAGCATCTGTCCCTCAGTGTGGTCTCTCACTGATCAGCGTTCAGTCTGAGAGCAGCGTTCGTCCCTCAGTGTGGTTTAAAGGGGGACTGAGCGACTCCAGCGGATTAAAAACAAACTGAAAGTGAGACACAGGGTGGAGACAGGTTCCACTTTAGCCTTTAAGGTGGAGCTACAGGGTTTAAACAGATTCCACTGCAGCATTTAAGGTGTAACTGCAGGGTTTAACTAAGCTCACGGCAGATTTTAAGGTGGTACTGCAGGGTTTAAATAGGCTCACGGCAGCATATAAAGTGGAACTGCAAGGTTTAAATAAGCTCACGGCAGCATTTAAGGTGGTACTGCAGGGTTTAAATAGGCTCACTGCACTGTTTAGGGTGGGACTGCAGGGTAAAATTGGCTCACTTCAGTCTTTAAGGTGGAAATGCATGGTCTAAACTGGCTCATTGCAGGGTTTAAGGTGGAACATGAGTATTTAAGGAGTCTGCGCTGCAGAATTGAAGGTGGAACAGCAGTGTCTACGCTGCTTTTAATGCTAAGAAGAGCAGTATTTAAGTTGGCTTCACTGCAGTATTTAAGGTGGAAGGTCAGCTTGGTTGATCACAGTGGGAGCTGTGGTTGTGTCTCATCTTATCTACTGATATTGAAGCCTAAACAGTAAAACAGAAAGAACAAGCTGAAACAGCTGAAGTGGCTGAACTTTCACCCCGTCGATTAAACCTGATGCCAAAAGTCCTCGACTACACCTCGATTAATTCCGTTTCCTAATGGTGTGACCTCTTGCACAGATGCAAAATAAACATCACTTTATGGTCAACACGCTCCAAATGTGCTTATTTTGATAAAGGATGAGGACCAGGAGGTCTGGCTGGGTGATGTTAAGAGCAGATGGAGCGGGTTCAGGAATCTAGTCTGCTTGGAATGAGCTGGGAGCGCCGTGGGCTTCTGGGAGAAATGAAAAATGGACTAGAACAGTATCCGATTTGTCTTAAAGCAACCGCGGTGACTGTTCAGTGAACCCACATCTCCTGTCTCTCCATCTCCCCTTCCTTTCTGTCTCTCTTTTTCCTCCATTCTCACCATTTCTCGCTTTCTTCTCTCTCTCTCTCTCTCTCTCTTTCGCTGAAGCACTCCTGGCCCATCGTTCTCTCTGCTCTGACACGTTGACGGATGGTCGAGTTGCGGCCCCCTTCTCCCTTTAAGCCCATTAGCGGCGAGGAGTGATGTCCGGCGCATCGGAGCGTGACCGGACTGGACTGGACGTCTTCGGAAACGACTCTCCACTGACACAGCTGGCTGGACCTGCCTGGACAGCGCTGGGGCGGACCAACAGGAAATGAGAAAGAACATCTACGCAGCTCGAGTCCACCAGGCTGAATGTATGGACCTCTCTCTCTCTCTCTCTCTCTCTCTCTCTCTCTCTTTAAAGTGATGGTTTAGAGGAAAATCCCATCAGTTTATCAGCCAGGTCAAGAAAAACGACAGAGAAGCTCACTCCTCGCCTCATCTGCTGTCTCGTGGAAAAAGACGTTTTCTTTATTACATACAGATCTTTCTGTCTGAAATAATCAAAATGTTATTTTTATCAGACTATAAACCTGCATGTGCTGAAAGATTTCAAAAGGCCTTGACAGAAAACTGTTCATAAAACTGTTCATCGACCTTTGCTGTGATCCTCACACATGGTCCATACTGAATAATCCAGAGAAGATACTGAATAATTCATACAGGATCACAACAGAAACCATATAATTCATATTAGGTAGTGAACAGTTCACAGTGGATTCAGAATGATTGGTAGTAGATACGGTTCATAATTCATAGTAGATACTGAATCATTCATAGTGGATACTGAATAATTAACAGTAGATACTGAATAATTCATAGTGGATACTGAATAATTCATAGTAGATACTGAATAATTCACAGTAGATACTGAATAATTCATAGTGGATACTGAAATATTCAATAGCCATAGAAGTTAGTGAATAATTTCGAGTAGGTACTGAAAATATTGTGGATATAGAATGATTCATCCTGGATACTGACAAGTCTATAATAAATACTCATCAATAATCCATCGTTAAATAATTATGCATTAACGCTGGAAAGTCCATAGTAAATATTAAATCATTTAGTGCAGATACTGAATAATTAGAACTGGTAGAACTTTGTTGGTTACTACAGAAACTGCTTAAATTCATAGTGGATACAGAATAATTAATTATGGACACTGAGTTATTCCTAGTGGATGCTGAATCATCTACAGTTCATGTTGAATTGCAGGGGTTAACTGTTCCTCTGGCTGTGTGTGTGTGTGTGTGTGTGTGTGTGTGTGTGTGGGGGGGGGGGGTTCCCTGCAGGGGCTGGCGGTGTTGCCTTGCCTCTGGAAAGCTCCATCGGGGCTCTTTGACAAATGGACTGCCTCACGAGCGCTGCGTACAGGGAGCATGACCCGAGCTAACGGCTCGTTTACCTGCCGCCACGCTCACTCGCTCATCCTGCCTCCACACACACACACACACACACACTCACTCACAGAGCGACCTACGGGTGGGTACACAGAACCAGCCAATTGTGGAGTTGTTTCCAGGAAGCTGAAAGTCAAGGAAGGTAGTAAGAAGCACCACAGACCACGAAACAGTGACACGCAGGGAAAGTGTTCACAGTGAGCTCACACCACTGATGAACACTCATTTAGCTAATTAGACCTGCGTTTACATATCACCAGTCTCCGCAGCATCTGGTCCTAATGTGTGTGAATGGAACCGAACGTCTGAATGTCCCTCACGGACCTGAATGGTGGCGGAGACGCTGTCTGAGACGTTTGTGAAGATTTTGGGACTACAACTGAACCATGGTGCAGGAATTTCAAGAAAAGTGATTTAGTGATTTTACCAGCATCACCGTCCCATGGAGACACTCAGACACAGTGAGCTTCAATGGGGGACGGGGAAAAGGGAAGGACATCCAGTAATTTAGAGATAATTGAGAGAATTTCATCAACACTGAAGCCGCTACAAGGATCATTATGCAAATTAGAACCTGCATGAGCCTTATTTTAGGAACAAGTCGAAACTTCACAGACGACGATACTGTGAATTATTCCAGGTTGAGGTGAAGGGAAATGTTTTTTGGGAAGGTAGAGGATCGCAAGGTCGTGGGAAGCGTCCCCATCACTGCTCCCCGGGTGCCGGATATGTCTGCCCCCTGCTTTGTGTTCGGGAAAAGTCACTTTCGCCTCACTTTCACTTCAGCAGGTAGCAGTGGAAACAGTAGGCCACCGTCCGCCCGAGCTCCTCGTTATTTCGGTGTTTACTTCGCGTCCGATTGGAGCGGCGTTCCGGCGGATCTCCCCGGCTGGAAGCTGACAGCCGCGACAGCCGTCTCGACAGATCCGGAGGTGTGTAAACAACCTCGGCGAGGCACGCGGGCACAGTCGCGTTCGGGATTGTAACAAATTCCCGAGCAAGTCCCTGCTGCTTTGGTGTCAACCAGGAGACGTCTGCCTGAGAGACAGGGGAAAAAAAAGATCCGAACGGAGCAGGGAAGAGACGCGAGGCCTCATGGGAAACAGGGCGCGGAACAAGATGTCGCCTGTCAAGTGGGGAACATTTGAAAATAAATAACATCAGTGATGATTTGGGTTTACTTGTCACCGGCATGCTGGCGTGTTTTTTTTATTTCTTTATTTATTTATTTATTTTGAGGAGCGACGCTGCCGTCAGATCCTTGGGGAGAAGCAATCGCTCTCCAAACAGATGTGCCTGATTTCCATTGCAGATTTTCTCCGCATAAACCCCACAGGAGGATTTCAATATCGGCCATAACAAGCGGATGACAGGCGAGTCAGGGGCGGGATCAGTCACGACCGGAGACGAGTGTTTAGAAAAAAACAAGAACCGAAAAACAACAAAAACGATAGTAAAAATAATCATTTAAAAAAGGGGACACTTCCAGATTAAGCCGCTCGGAATGAAGCGCTAATGCTAAAATCTCCCGCGCCTGAGCTTTTTACTCTGCCAGGCCTGCTGATGGACCTCATGAATATTAATGAGCAATTCCCCAGGAAATAAAAGCATGGTGAATGTTTACGCAGGCTTATTGGGAGCTAATTGTCCTCGGTTTACCAACAGAGTTAGAGCAGGAATCGCAGCGGCTCAATAAGCGGTTTTAGATAATGACTAACCGCAGCGATTTGTGCAATTAACGAGCAGCTGATGCTTACGGAGATTGACAAGCTGTCAGACAGTTACAGACACACACACACACACACACACACACACCGCTCCCCCCCATGCCGCACTGTTTCTTGTCTTTAATTCCAAAATTCGAGGCTGAGTGTGTGTAAAATAATCAGCGCTGCTGCTCCGGACTTTCCAATTAGTGTCATTAATTGTGTCTGAATTCTTAGGGGACACTTCAGATTCCCCACGTCGTGCCCTATATTGTTACCCATAGTGCCCTATAAAGGCAGTGAACACTAGATGTGCACTGCTGACCTTAACGCACAGCGGTGTCGTTCTGAAGTTCGCCGACAGACGGTGGGCGGTCTCTTTCTGAGGAATACTCTCTACAGCTGTGAAGTTCAGGTTTGATGGTGATCATCTTCTCGTAACACAAGCTGGAATGAAAAGCTCATTAAAAAGACATTCAGACGTTTTCACGGATCAAATAGAAACATGAACATCAGACCACAGGATATTAAAGTGAAAGTGAAACCGAAAACATCACTAAACTCCATCAGTCAGGTGTGGTTTGATCCGGTACTGTGCTACCAAAGGTCTCGATGGTTCATTTTCCAGCTGCTCCCTTTGGACAGATCGTCCATCTCCATGTCTTCTTGTCCTCTGCATCTTCCTTTTTCACAGATTCATGTCCTCTCTCACCACATCCATAAACCTCGTCTTTGTCCTTCCGCTTTGTCTCCAAATCATCCAATCTGAGCTGTTCCTCTAATGTACTCGTCCCTAATCCTGTCCATCCTCGTCCCTCCCGATGCAAATCGTAGCATCTTTATCTCAGACACCTCCAGTTCCACCTCTTGTCTTTTCATCACTGTCTCCAACCTGAATAACATAGCTGGTCTCACTCCCATCTCCAACCCGTATAACATAGCAGGTCACACTACCGTCTCCAACCTGTAAAATATAGCAGGTCTCACTACTGTGCTGTAACCCGTCCCATTCACTCTGGCTGGTACCTGTTGTCTGGAGGAAATAAGTGTCCAAATTCCCATTACTGTCTCCTTCATTCGTCCTTCGTTAGGATTCTCTAACTTGTGAGAAGTGAAAGAGTAAACCAGTAGACGTTTCAGACACGCCTCGTGTTTGTCCTCTATTGTGTTTTTGCTATATGTGTGTATTGGGTTGGGATGGGAGGAACAGTTTTTTATTGGCTGGACAAGTCTATTATCCACTGTTCATTTCTGCTCACCTGAATGCAATTCTATTAACCTCTGTTTGATTCTATTTACCTCTATTTCATTCTGTTCATTCTGTTCATGTCCATTTGATTTCAGTCCTCTCCGCTTAGTTTTATTTACCTCTACTTGATACTATTCCACTCTATTCAACTTTTTGATTCTGTTCTTCAATTCTATTCTTGTCATTCTGTTCCTCTTGTGCATTCGATTCTGTGTATCTCTGTTTTATTCCTCTCTCCTCTGTTTCTTCTGCTACGTCCTCTTCATGCACACGGAGAGCCAAAATCCAGAACGTCTCTCTGTTTAAAGAGAGCGTGACAGCTAAAACGCTTGCCTTAGATGTTAAACACAGCGGTAACTCCAGGCTTTCAGGAGACGTCCACATTAAACCCACAGCTGAGCTCACTTCTAATTCAACATTACAGCAACATGACGATCTAACGGGACGAGGACCAGCCATGTTACTGTCTCACACACATAACGAGCAGCCGCAGAACCTTCCGTTATACGGCGGTCGACTCCAGGACCTTAAGGAGAACCAGCTGTGGAGCAGGCCCTCTGAGGTCAGGCGCTGGAGAAATATGCGAACACAAATACGTCTGTCTGCCGCGGCCCTTTCCAGAGAATAACACACCGACACACTCCTCTGGCACGCGCTCAGAGCGAACCTGCTCCCCAATCCGCCCTTACCCCGCGAGACGGCATAAATCTGTCCCGTCCGAAGCGCTGGCGGAGACGAAGGTGCACCTTGAGTCAGTTTAGCAGAAGGACAGAAAAGAGACGGAGAGAAACAAGGACATTTTTGTGTTTCGAAGGGGAAACCCTGCACCCCTGACCAACCCTCTAGACAAAAAAAAAGGCACAAACACGATTTGTTCAAAAGCAGATCGTCCATCTCCATGGATTGTCCTCTGCATCTTCCTCCTTCACAGATGCACGTCCTCTCTCACCACATCCATAAACCTCCTTGTCCTTCCTCAACAGCCTCCTCCTGATCTACTCCTCGTCTCTCCTCTGGACGTGGACCATCCAACCTGAGCTGTCCTGGTAATAAACTCGTACCTAATCCTGACATCCTCATCCTTCCTGGGATGTCCACAGAGTCAACAGACACAACAAATCATACGGTTTGGCTGGTTATAATAATGTTCCCTAAAAAGGAAGTTAAAGCGACAACACTGTAGACACTGTCTTTGGCCTCTCTTATACAATTTCTGTCCACTTTTTCTTTCTTCTCTCTTTTGTCTGCTTGTTACAGATGTTACCGTTGTTCAGACAAAAGTACGAAGTCTGTTCTGAAGATGGAAGAAAGGACAGACATTTGGAAGTGCTCAAGTACAGACTACTTAAGTACAGTAATGAAGGACTTTAACTTCAACACTTCCCGTCTTAAGCCAACTTACAATCGATGGAATGTCTTTGCATAAAAAAACCCAAAATAAATGATATTGTTTTTGGTTTTGAAATAAACTCATACATAAACTGTCACCCTCTGTTTTTAGAGTTGCTCTTTATTTGAAACATTTGAGGTTAAGAAGTGTGTAAAATTAAAGATGCATTTAATCAGGTGTCTCCAAACGTTTGGCCGCGACTGCAGTCGTAACCGAATGAAAACGGCTCTAAAAGTTGGAGGTACTAGAACGTAATGTAGGCCAAACCGCGACATAATCTCCCTCCACCATCAACATAAAACACGGCAAACGATCCCGTCTAAAGCTTAATATATTCCACATTCGAGACGAAAGCAGGCCTGTGTGTGATTTAGCTTGGAGTTTGAGGGCCGATCGACCCAGTTTATAGAGCTGTAATTGAGAACAGAGACGAGGGATAAAAAAGGAGGGAAAAAAGAACAAACTGAACACGGTGTCCTCTTTCCCTCCACAGGCCTGATGAGGAAAACACCCAGAACGGGTGAACACATGTCCCTGTGTTGAAGCAAGGATTCATCCAGTTTCCCTCCCTTTTACCCAAAATACAGTCAAAGATTTAGCTCTTTGGGTATTAGCACAACGGCTAATATTGCTAACAAGCAATGGATGTGCTGTTTTGTATTAACATGGGCAAAATCACGCTGGAACGACTAAAAACAACAGTAAGTGATGGCAGTGAAGAGGCAAAGTGAATTACATGGGCTCCACAAACTACATACAACATACTGGGCTCCTCCCCTAATAAGGGACAGCTGCATCCAATAAGGAGGAGGAGCCAGAACACTTTAATACACCAGGCTGTCCAGCCTTTCCAGATGAGCTGGAGAGGAGACAGGTTGGAGGAATGAGAACCTATCGTGACGGAGCATTGAGGAGAAATCTGGAAACAAACCTGGGATCTTAAAAACAGATCAGAAGATTAGCTACTTTAAAAACAAGACATTCTTTTTTACTGAATTTACTATGTTTATCTTTAAATTTAAAAAAGATAGTTTAAATTTATACTAGTTATCTATTTGGAAATTGGAATAATTAAACTTAATTAAAATAATTAAAATGTTTTTGTCGATAAGATAAACTATTGTAAACCATTTCTCTAAGCATTATTTAGTGTATACATAAGTTTAGAATATTTATTTAAAATCATATTATGACATATATGTTTAATATTATATCATATTTGTATCTTATATTTCTTTAAAATATTTAATCATATAGTACATTATTATTATTATTATTATTATTATTGTTGTTGTTGTTATTGCTGTTGTTGTTTGGCCCAAATGCACTCTATATGTAAGTATAGAGTTTGATAAAATAAGTAAAAATGATATGCCTATATGTGTGTGTGTGTGTGTGTGTGTGTGTGTGTGTGTGTTAATATATTCTGTTGTACAAAAACAAATGCATTTTGTCTCCTCTATTCAGGCTGTAATGGACTCTGCTTTGGTTTTAGCAGCTCATGGCTAATTTGCAGACTTGTCTTATCATATTACTCTCTCTGTCTCTTTCTCTCTCTCTCCCTCTCCCTCTCTCTCTCTGTCTCCCCCGCTCTCCCTCCTTTTCTCTCTCTCTCTCTCCTTTAAGGTTACAATGCAGTGAAATAGCCACAGCAGTCATTATTAATGAAGTTGCGGTGGGATTCATTTCTTATTTATGAGAAGCTAACCAACTGGCAAGCTTTCTGACAGCGCTATTAATGATCTTTAGTGGGCTCCTGTCCAGTCCATCCCTCTCTCTCCCTCTCTCCCTCTCTCTCACTCTCTCACTCTTTCACTCCCTCCCAGTGTGTGTGCTGTGTATAACAGCGAAGGGGGTGCAGGTATGTTGAGAGAACAGCTGTTAAACAGCCTGAGGAGCAGCAGAGGGAGGCCGACAAATAATGAGTGACAGCTCGCTGATTAAATCAAAGCTACAGCCTTAAGTGCTGAAGTATCGGCCTGTCAGTAGCAATCTAACACGATACACACACACACACACACACACACACACACACACACCCTCCGGTCCCATCAACCTCACACACCCTTTGTACCTTCAGCCTCATCACAGCAGCATACGTTCCAGTTAGCCCACACACACACACACACACACACACACACTCACAAACACATGCACACACACACACACACACACACACACACACACACACACACACACACACACACACCAAGCCCCCTATCCAGGCTCCGCCCCTGAAAAAAAGAGGACAGTTCTACTGAGTGATGGGGGAGAGGGAGGACCACCCTACACACCCAGAGAGAGAGAGGACAGTTCTACTTAGTGATGGGGGAGAGGGAGGACCACCCTACACACCCTGAGAGAGAGAGGACAGTTCTACTGTGTGATGGGGGAGAGGGAGGACCGCCCTACACACCCAGAGAGAGAGGACAGTTTTACTGAGTGATGGGGGAGAGGGAGGACCACCCTACACACCCAGAGAGAGAGAGAGGACAGTTCTACTGAGTGATGGGGGAGAGGGAGGACCACCCTACACACGCAGCAAGAGAGAAGACAGTTCTACTGAGTGATGGGGGAGAGGGAGGACCGCCCTACACACCCAGTGAGAGAGAGGACAAGTATTTATTTTTCGACTCTCTTGTGGACACCTTCCCAACATCCAGCCTCGTTTCAGACTAAATGGACACAAACACACAGAAAAGACGTCCCTCTGTGTGTCCATTGGTGCAGGACAGAGTGAAGGAGACGTAAGAAAGAAGAGAGGTAGAGTGGAGCTGGAGAAAAGGCATGCATTGAGTGTGACTTTCAACACAAACAGACGCTACAAACGTCCTGCAGAGGAGACACATCTCACTTTATACTCTCAGTACATTCCTGTACTTTTTACTTTACACTCTCAGTACATTCCTGTACTTTTTATTTTAAACTCTCAGTACATTCCTGTACTTTTTACTTTATACTCTCAGTACATT
>JABMDN010000848.1:0-15181 GCA_017165825.1 Hepsetus odoe | reverse complement strand
ACACACACACACACACACACACACACACACACACACACACACACACACACACATTCACTCTCAGAGAAGCCCATAAATATAAACCACAGAGCAAAGCGCATGTGACACAATGGACACACATAAAAGGATCTCTTGCGGTTGTTAAGGCTTTGCTGAGGGTTGCTATTGTATTACATATAGTTGCTATGATTTTCTTATGTGGTTGCTAAGGCATCTTATGCGGTTGCTAGCACTGCAAAGGGCTTGCTAAGCAGTGACGTTTCAGGGTTTCCCAGGTTGTTGCTAGGACAACATAAAGTGTTGCTAAGCAGTTCCTTAAACATTGCTGAGCAGGCCCCTCGGTGTTCCGGGTGATTGCTAGGGGGTTCTCCTAGCATGGTTGCTAGATGGTTGTTGGATGGTTGCTAGGGTATTGCTGCAGATGCAGTGATGTTCGTAAATCAGTTATTTTTTTAATTGTTATTTATCCATTTTTTTTTCACTTTTTTTAAGTGAAATTCCAATCTAGTAAGTTTAGATTCAGCTCGGTTCATCGTTCTGGGTGTATGTAAATTAGCTAATTAATTATGCATACAGATGTTAATCACTGTATACATCAAATGCAATAAAATGGATTTTATTTTCCTTCTTAACTTTTGAACGGTGGCTTAAAACCATTAATAATAGAAACGCATTTCGTTTCAGAAGCCGGCGTAGCAACACATTACCAAACCGGCGTGAATGTAAAACAGAGGACACACTCACATAAACGTATATATTAAAAAACACACACACTCACTCTCTTCTCTGCTTGACTCCGGCTTTAAAAGCTTGTTCCATTAGAACCCTGTTTGTGATGTTGAATAAATGTGATTTTTTTTCTTCCAGCTTGTCGTTCTCAACCCGATTCCAGCGCAGGCCCGTGGCCCCGGGGCGAGTCGGACAGTGCGGCATTGTCCAGCAAACACACTTTACAGCCTATTTAAACTCAATAACACTCTGAAATCCACTAACTAAGTGCAGACACGCTGGGAGGCATTAGGCCTGGCTGATACGGCTCGGACCAAAGAGGAAAAACAGCAGCCGTCTGACTGGCAGGAAAAAGGGAAGGGGGAGAAAAAAAAAACGCCTCCGTCATATGTGAAACCACAAGACCGGCAAACTCTAAGGGCTGCGGCCACATCAAGAGCAGCCTGGAACTTGGCGTTCAGGTGCCAGGAGAAATTTCCCATAATTACCACCCCGTTCCGAGCAGTTGCCCCCCCTTCAAGCCAATGGCCTTGACACCAGAGCACGACCGGGCTACTGAAAATTCCCGGAATTCCTCAAATAGCTCGCTTTATTAAATGTAACCTTGAAAATGTCATGACATCCCCATGTTGGTCATGGGACTTCTATCTTGTGGGGGGGAATTTGGATTATAATTGGCCTCTAATACGTCTGCGAGCTCAGAGGAGCTCAGAAAGGCCTCATCTGATCCCGAACACAAGCTCCTTCTCATCTCTTATCAGCCTTATCGACTGACCCATCGAGGCTCCGCCCATCTTCCGTAGCTCCTTGTCTCGTGGGGCCGGTGGAAAAATAAATAAATCCCTTTCGACCTAATGAAAATCTGTGCCAGTGCACTGTGTGTTTATAATTTTACGCAATGCGCAGATTTTTGTCTTTTCTTCTCCGAAAGTGGCAAATGATTTATTTATTTTCTTATCAGGTTACCACGTAGCAAACCTTCAAACTACCTTCCTGCAGGCTTAGTAGGCCTTCCTTACATCACCATGGCAGAAGCAGCCTCTAGCAACCACCTGGGATACCATAGCTAATGTACAGCAATGCCCTAACAACCACCTGGAACACCATAAACATCTAGCAGCATCCCAGCACTTAACAAAGAACAGAAACCACTTTGCATATCTTTAACAACCAATTGGCACAGCATGCCACGATGCTGCCTGAGATACCTTAGCAACCACAATATCAAAGCAAAGGCTACGCAAGAATTAAGCATCCACCCATAATTTAGAAACAACACATTAACCATTAACACCATTCACCTAGTAATCCCACGTTTCATTTTCCAAATATACATATATTCCATATGTTTAATAACATTTATTTTGTTTGAAATCACTCATAGCTAAGATATGATTAAGACAATCCAGTGTTTTCCCAAGTTTGTTTATATTTCCAAACCAGAAGTGTTCAGATAGTAGAATGTAACGATGTGACCACTCGATGGGATTAGAAACTGAGGCGTGTCTTGCTGAGTTACTGAGATTTGTGGGCGGAGCTTAGATGGGTCCGTTCCATTGCACAGGTACTGAATAATAAAATGTTTTTCTGCATCTGGTTGTTAAAATAGGAGGTTAAATAAGGTGCTGCTGTTTAAAGCCTTGATAATTCAGGGTTTCTCTGTTTGGAAAGAAAAGCTGTTTAATCTCAGAATCACAAAGACGACAGGCTTTAATAAAGCGGCTCAAAAAAACAACATCGTTTTATTTACTGCCTTACAGCTTTAATTGGGCTTAAGCTGCACAGCAATAAAACCTGCTCTAAACTCTCTCTCTCTCTCTCTCTCTCTCTCTTTCTCTCGCTCTCGTTCTCCCTCTTTTTCATATCATTGCATTCCTCCTCTGTTCATTTTTTTTCATTCATTTCCCCCATGCATCCCTTCCTCTTTCTTTCTCTCTCCGTCTGTTTTTAAATTCCCTTACCCCCTCTCTTTTTCCCTCTTTTGTCTCTCCATCTCTCCATTTCCCTCTCGGTCCCTCACTATTTCTCTCTTTCAATCTCTCTAACATTTCTCCCTTTCCATGTCTCCATTGTCTTTTATTCATCATTCTCTTTCTCACTGTCTCCATACTTTTCTCCTTCCCTCTCTCCCCCCTTCTCTCTGGGGACCTCCCCATCTGTGATCTTAACCAATTGAGCCTGAGTAGGTGCAGACCTCTTGTTTTTTCTCCCAGCAGCCTTTGCCTCTGGCATGTTAAATTAGCCGCGAAGGCTAATAGCCCTGGAAAGGCCTCGTCACCCTTTTCCCCCTGCAGGTCACATATGGAAGTGACTAGGGCTATTTTTAAATCACCCGAGGACTGGAATAAACCTCAGGACGTTCTGCCTAATCTAATAAGTCTGAGGCCCACCGTAACCCCGGGGTTGTGTCTAGAAATGTTATAGCATCCATTTTACGCCCCCCCTGCCCCGCCTGCCGCCGTCCGCCCTTTGGCGGGCCCCCTTAACTACCCGCCAAACAGGAAGCCAAAATCTCCAGCGGCAACAGCAGTCCTGAAATACTTTCTCAAACAGCCTCGGGTCTGAGGACAGAGCAAACTTCAGTCCGGGTTGATGGACTGCTCTCGGGGCGGTGGGGACCGTTCATTTTTCCACTTATTTCTTACAACTTATTTTCATGCCTGAGCTCCACTTATGATGCACATTTTTTATAAAATAAAAACAGTGAAAATATTTTATACACCAATTTTTACCCCCTAAGATTGAACCCACTGTTTCTGTTACTGTTCCTTTAAGAGTGATGTATGTAAATAAGATTTGTTTTGATTGGCTGTGGCTCATTCATTTAGCAGACTGAGCTGAAACAACTTCAGAGAGTGGGAGGAGCTAAACTGTTAATTCAATAGCCTGAATATATGTAAAAATATGTGAAAATGCAAAAAACAATTAAATTAAAATAGTAACTACCAAGCAACCACCTAAGAAACCATAGAATCCACAGTCACACCCAAGCACCTACCTCAGGGTGATAGCAATCACGCTACAAATCCCAAACAACTACCTGGGATACCATAACAACCACATTACAAATCCCAAACAACCACCGAGGTTACTATAGCAACCATGTTACAAAACTCAAACAACCACCTGGGTTACTAGAGCAACCACAATACAAAACCCAAACAACCACCTAGGGCACTACTGCAACCACTTAGTAATGTCCTAGCAACCACCTGGGATACTTTGTAACCCAACTAGCTACCACCTAGCAATAACCAATCAGTCACTTGGGATTACCTAACATACTGCTTTCAATTGCTGCCAAGCTGTGCAATTTCCACTTGCTTCAGGAAGTTTTTTAGAATAAAACTTTTAAATGAAGGAACAAAAGGTTTTTATTCAGTCGTCAAACTGGGACCCTTGCAGGCCACTGTCCTGCAGAGAAGAGTTTTCCCTCCTCAAGCGCTCTGAGAGCCGTTCATGCTCGTTAACACTTCAAACCATGTGACCCTGTGTCCTTCCAATCACCGCAAAGCTGGGAAGATGCTCAGGATCGATTATACTTTTGTCTGCAACCTGATTGGTTCACTCTAATAAAAAAGAGGTTGTAAGTTTCTGCTTGGTAGGTTTGTGCCCTCAGAGCTTCTGCATGTTTCCCCAGCTGGGCCGCCCGGCTGTAAGAGCCTCCTCACATCAGCATTCCAGGAGCGTAAATCCGATCTGGCCGGTTCAGAGGGGATCTGGAGCAGTCTGAGCTGTTTACGACTCCATATGCCATTTCACTTCCTATTTATGCAGTGGAGCGGCAGTCATAACCCCGTCACGCTCCAGCTCTACCTTTCAACGGATTTATACCCCGAAGGAGCCGAACACAACTCCCAACAACCTCTCAGGGGCATTAGAGAGAGAGAGAGAGTCCGAAAACATCCCAGGGACTACACTTTCATGGACTGTTTCTTGAGGCTTGATTCACAAACGAATATTCCCAAGGTTTGGAGATGCCGATGACATTTGTCATGGATTCGGAAGAAGAGAAACTGAGATGTGAAGTAAAAATCTGTTGAAAAATTTGAACCATGCAGTGTGTGAATCTCTGTAGTATCAAAAAACAACACCTTATATGGAAGTTCTGCGGGGGTTTCATGAAGATGGAGGCTTTAGACGGCACATTGGGCTTTGCTACAACATGGCGTAGAATAAAAATTAATTTTGACTTTAATCTAATTAATCTGGCCATCAGTGGGTTTTCTAAAAAATAAGCTTTAAACAATACAGTGATGCAAAAAGGATTAAAAGTTCCCTATGTTTACAAGTTCCTGTCCCAAAGTGAAAGTGACTATTCTTGTCATTGTGAAACAGCACACAGTGAAACACAACGAAAACTACACCTCTGTATTTTACCCACACAAACATGTCCAGCAGGGGGCAGCTAGTGAAAGCACCCAGGGATCAGTGATGGGGACGGTACCTTGCTCAAAAGGTACCTCAGGGCAACCTACTGGTCTGCGATTCAAACCCTCGATCTTCGTCCCTAAACGCTAAACCACCGCAGTTTAAGTTTTTATTTTAAGAACTAATGATAAAGCTAGTTCTGCAGCAGATAGATGCCCTTAAGGAGGTTCAAATTACAATAGAGACACCGAATCTGCTCTCCTCACTGTTCAGAGATCAGTCTGAGAGCAGCATCTGTCCCTCAGTGTGGTCTCTCACTGATCAGCGTTCAGTCTGAGAGCAGCGTTCGTCCCTCAGTGTGGTTTAAAGGGGGACTGAGCGACTCCAGCGGATTAAAAACAAACTGAAAGTGAGACACAGGGTGGAGACAGGTTCCGCTTTAGCCTTTAAGGTGGAGCTACAGGGTTTAAACAGATTCCACTGCAGCATTTAAGGTGTAACTGCAGGGTTTAACTAAGCTCACGGCAGATTTTAAGGTGGTACTGCAGGGTTTAAATAGGCTCACGGCAGCATATAAAGTGGAACTGCAAGGTTTAAATAAGCTCACGGCAGCATTTAAGGTGGTACTGCAGGGTTTAAATAGGCTCACTGCACTGTTTAGGGTGGGACTGCAGGGTAAAATTGGCTCACTTCAGTCTTTAAGGTGGAAATGCATGGTCTAAACTGGCTCATTGCAGGGTTTAAGGTGGAACATGAGTATTTAAGGAGTCTGCGCTGCAGAATTGAAGGTGGAACAGCAGTGTCTACGCTGCTTTTAATGCTAAGAAGAGCAGTATTTAAGTTGGCTTCACTGCAGTATTTAAGGTGGAAGGTCAGCTTGGTTGATCACAGTGGGAGCTGTGGTTGTGTCTCATCTTATCTACTGATATTGAAGCCTAAACAGTAAAACAGAAAGAACAAGCTGAAACAGCTGAAGTGGCTGAACTTTCACCCCGTCGATTAAACCTGATGCCAAAAGTCCTCGACTACACCTCGATTAATTCCGTTTCCTAATGGTGTGACCTCTTGCACAGATGCAAAATAAACATCACTTTATGGTCAACACGCTCCAAATGTGCTTATTTTGATAAAGGATGAGGACCAGGAGGTCTGGCTGGGTGATGTTAAGAGCAGATGGAGCGGGTTCAGGAATCTAGTCTGCTTGGAATGAGCTGGGAGCGCCGTGGGCTTCTGGGAGAAATGAAAAATGGACTAGAACAGTATCCGATTTGTCTTAAAGCAACCGCGGTGACTGTTCAGTGAACCCACATCTCCTGTCTCTCCATCTCCCCTTCCTTTCTGTCTCTCTTTTTCCTCCATTCTCACCATTTCTCGCTTTCTTCTCTCTCTCTCTCTCTCTCTCTTTCGCTGAAGCACTCCTGGCCCATCGTTCTCTCTGCTCTGACACGTTGACGGATGGTCGAGTTGCGGCCCCCTTCTCCCTTTAAGCCCATTAGCGGCGAGGAGTGATGTCCGGCGCATCGGAGCGTGACCGGGCTGGACTGGACGTCTTCGGAAACGACTCTCCACTGACACAGCTGGCTGGACCTGCCTGGACAGCGCTGGGGCGGACCAACAGGAAATGAGAAAGAACATCTACGCAGCTCGAGTCCACCAGGCTGAATGTATGGACCTCCCTCTCTCTCTCTCTCTCTCTCTCTCTCTCTCTCTCTCTCTTTAAAGTGATGGTTTAGAGGAAAATCCCATCAGTTTATCAGCCAGGTCAAGAAAAACGACAGAGAAGCTCACTCCTCGCCTCATCTGCTGTCTCGTGGAAAAAGACGTTTTCTTTATTACATACAGATCTTTCTGTCTGAAATAATCAAAATGTTATTTTTATCAGACTATAAACCTGCATGTGCTGAAAGATTTCAAAAGGCCTTGACAGAAAACTGTTCATAAAACTGTTCATCGACCTTTGCTGTGATCCTCACACATGGTCCATACTGAATAATCCAGAGAAGATACTGAATAATTCATACAGGATCACAACAGAAACCATATAATTCATATTAGGTAGTGAACAGTTCACAGTGGATTCAGAATGATTGGTAGTAGATACGGTTCATAATTCATAGTAGATACTGAATCATTCATAGTGGATACTGAATAATTAACAGTAGATACTGAATAATTCATAGTGGATACTGAATAATTCATAGTAGATACTGAATAATTCACAGTAGATACTGAATAATTCATAGTGGATACTGAAATATTCAATAGCCATAGAAGTTAGTGAATAATTTCGAGTAGGTACTGAAAATATTGTGGATATAGAATGATTCATCCTGGATACTGACAAGTCTATAATAAATACTCATCAATAATCCATCGTTAAATAATTATGCATTAACGCTGGAAAGTCCATAGTAAATATTAAATCATTTAGTGCAGATACTGAATAATTAGAACTGGTAGAACTTTGTTGGTTACTACAGAAACTGCTTAAATTCATAGTGGATACAGAATAATTAATTATGGACACTGAGTTATTCCTAGTGGATGCTGAATCATCTACAGTTCATGTTGAATTGCAGGGGTTAACTGTTCCTCTGGCTGTGTGTGTGTGTGTGTGTGTGTGTGTGTGTGTGTGGGGGGGGGGGGTTCCCTGCAGGGGCTGGCGGTGTTGCCTTGCCTCTGGAAAGCTCCATCGGGGCTCTTTGACAAATGGACTGCCTCACGAGCGCTGCGTACAGGGAGCATGACCCGAGCTAACGGCTCGTTTACCTGCCGCCACGCTCACTCGCTCATCCTGCCTCCACACACACACACACACACACACTCACTCACAGAGCGACCTACGGGTGGGTACACAGAACCAGCCAATTGTGGAGTTGTTTCCAGGAAGCTGAAAGTCAAGGAAGGTAGTAAGAAGCACCACAGACCACGAAACAGTGACACGCAGGGAAAGTGTTCACAGTGAGCTCACACCACTGATGAACACTCATTTAGCTAATTAGACCTGCGTTTACATATCACCAGTCTCCGCAGCATCTGGTCCTAATGTGTGTGAATGGAACCGAACGTCTGAATGTCCCTCACGGACCTGAATGGTGGCGGAGACGCTGTCTGAGACGTTTGTGAAGATTTTGGGACTACAACTGAACCATGGTGCAGGAATTTCAAGAAAAGTGATTTAGTGATTTTACCAGCATCACCGTCCCATGGAGACACTCAGACACAGTGAGCTTCAATGGGGGACGGGGAAAAGGGAAGGACATCCAGTAATTTAGAGATAATTGAGAGAATTTCATCAACACTGAAGCCGCTACAAGGATCATTATGCAAATTAGAACCTGCATGAGCCTTATTTTAGGAACAAGTCGAAACTTCACAGACGACGATACTGTGAATTATTCCAGGTTGAGGTGAAGGGAAATGTTTTTTGGGAAGGTAGAGGATCGCAAGGTCGTGGGAAGCGTCCCCATCACTGCTCCCCGGGTGCCGGATATGTCTGCCCCCTGCTTTGTGTTCGGGAAAAGTCACTTTCACCTCACTTTCACTTCAGCAGGTAGCAGTGGAAACAGTAGGCCACCGTCCGCCCGAGCTCCTCGTTATTTCGGTGTTTACTTCGCGTCCGATTGGAGCGGCGTTCCGGCGGATCTCCCCGGCTGGAAGCTGACAGCCGCGACAGCCGTCTCGACAGATCCGGAGGTGTGTAAACAACCTCGGCGAGGCACGCGGGCACAGTCGCGTTCGGGATTGTAACAAATTCCCGAGCAAGTCCCTGCTGCTTTGGTGTCAACCAGGAGACGTCTGCCTGAGAGACAGGGGAAAAAAAAGATCCGAACGGAGCAGGGAAGAGACGCGAGGCCTCATGGGAAACAGGGCGCGGAACAAGATGTCGCCTGTCAAGTGGGGAACATTTGAAAATAAATAACATCAGTGATGATTTGGGTTTACTTGTCACCGGCATGCTGGCGTGTTTTTTTTATTTCTTTATTTATTTATTTATTTTGAGGAGCGACGCTGCCGTCAGATCCTTGGGGAGAAGCAATCGCTCTCCAAACAGATGTGCCTGATTTCCATTGCAGATTTTCTCCGCATAAACCCCACAGGAGGATTTCAATATCGGCCATAACAAGCGGATGACAGGCGAGTCAGGGGCGGGATCAGTCACGACCGGAGACGAGTGTTTAGAAAAAAACAAGAACCGAAAAACAACAAAAACGATAGTAAAAATAATCATTTAAAAAAGGGGACACTTCCAGATTAAGCCGCTCGGAATGAAGCGCTAATGCTAAAATCTCCCGCGCCTGAGCTTTTTACTCTGCCAGGCCTGCTGATGGACCTCATGAATATTAATGAGCAATTCCCCAGGAAATAAAAGCATGGTGAATGTTTACGCAGGCTTATTGGGAGCTAATTGTCCTCGGTTTACCAACAGAGTTAGAGCAGGAATCGCAGCGGCTCAATAAGCGGTTTTAGATAATGACTAACCGCAGCGATTTGTGCAATTAACGAGCAGCTGATGCTTACGGAGATTGACAAGCTGTCAGACAGTTACAGACACACACACACACACACACACACACACCGCTCCCCCCCATGCCGCACTGTTTCTTGTCTTTAATTCCAAAATTCGAGGCTGAGTGTGTGTAAAATAATCAGCGCTGCTGCTCCGGACTTTCCAATTAGTGTCATTAATTGTGTCTGAATTCTTAGGGGACACTTCAGATTCCCCACGTCGTGCCCTATATTGTTACCCATAGTGCCCTATAAAGGCAGTGAACACTAGATGTGCACTGCTGACCTTAACGCACAGCGGTGTCGTTCTGAAGTTCGCCGACAGACGGTGGGCGGTCTCTTTCTGAGGAATACTCTCTACAGCTGTGAAGTTCAGGTTTGATGGTGATCAACTTCTCGTAACACAAGCTGGAATGAAAAGCTCATTAAAAAGACATTCAGACGTTTTCACGGATCAAATAGAAACAGGAACATCAGACCACAGGATATTAAAGTGAAAGTGAAACCGAAAACATCACTAAACTCCATCAGTCAGGTGTGGTTTGATCCGGTACTGTGCTACCAAAGGTCTCGATGGTTCATTTTCCAGCTGCTCCCTTTGGACAGATCGTCCATCTCCATGTCTTCTTGTCCTCTGCATCTTCCTTTTTCCCAGATTCATGTCCTCTCTCACCACATCCATAAACCTCGTCTTTGTCCTTCCGCTTTGTCTCCAAATCATCCAATCTGAGCTGTTCCTCTAATGTACTCGTCCCTAATCCTGTCCATCCTCGTCCCTCCCGATGCAAATCGTAGCATCTTTATCTCAGACACCTCCAGTTCCACCTCTTGTCTTTTCATCACTGTCTCCAACCTGAATAACATAGCTGGTCTCACTCCCATCTCCAACCCGTATAACATAGCAGGTCACACTACCGTCTCCAACCTGTAAAATATAGCAGGTCTCACTACTGTGCTGTAACCCGTCCCATTCACTCTGGCTGGTACCTGTTGTCTGGAGGAAATAAGTGTCCAAATTCCCATTACTGTCTCCTTCATTCGTCCTTCGTTAGGATTCTCTAACTTGTGAGAAGTGAAAGAGTAAACCAGTAGACGTTTCAGACACGCCTCGTGTTTGTCCTCTATTGTGTTTTTGCTATATGTGTGTATTGGGTTGGGATGGGAGGAACAGTTTTTTATTGGCTGGACAAGTCTATTATCCACTGTTCATTTCTGCTCACCTGAATGCAATTCTATTAACCTCTGTTTGATTCTATTTACCTCTATTTCATTCTGTTCATTCTGTTCATGTCAATTTGATTTCAGTCCTCTCCGCTTAGTTTTATTTACCTCTACTTGATACTATTCCACTCTATTCAACTTTTTGATTCTGTTCTTCAATTCTATTCTTGTCATTCTGTTCCTCTTGTGCATTCGATTCTGTGTATCTCTGTTTTATTCCTCTCTCCTCTGTTTCTTCTGCTACGTCCTCTTCATGCACACGGAGAGCCAAAATCCAGAACGTCTCTCTGTTTAAAGAGAGCGTGACAGCTAAAACGCTTGCCTTAGATGTTAAACACAGCGGTAACTCCAGGCTTTCAGGAGACGTCCACATTAAACCCACAGCTGAGCTCACTTCTAATTCAACATTACAGCAACATGACGATCTAACGGGACGAGGACCAGCCATGTTACTGTCTCACACACATAACGAGCAGCCGCAGAACCTTCCGTTATACGGCGGTCGACTCCAGGACCTTAAGGAGAACCAGCTGTGGAGCAGGCCCTCTGAGGTCAGGCGCTGGAGAAATATGCGAACACAAATACGTCTGTCTGCCGCGGCCCTTTCCAGAGAATAACACACCGACACACTCCTCTGGCACGCGCTCAGAGCGAACCTGCTCCCCAATCCGCCCTTACCCCGCGAGACGGCATAAATCTGTCCCGTCCGAAGCGCTGGCGGAGACGAAGGTGCACCTTGAGTCAGTTTAGCAGAAGGACTGAAAAGAGACGGAGAGAAACGAGGACATTTTTGTGTTTCGAAGGGGAAACCCTGCACCCCTGACCAACCCTCTAGACAAAAAAAAGGCACAAACACGATTTGTTCAAAAGCAGATCGTCCATCTCCATGGATTGTCCTCTGCATCTTCCTCCTTCACAGATGCACGTCCTCTCTCACCACATCCATAAACCTCCTCCTTGTCCTTCCTCAACAGCCTCCTCCTGATCTACTCCTCGTCTCTCCTCTGGACGTGGACCGTCCAACCTGAGCTGTCCTGGTAATAAACTCGTACCTAATCCTGACATCCTCATCCTTCCTGGGATGTCCACAGAGTCAACAGACACAACAAATCATACGGTTTGGCTGGTTATAATAATGTTCCCTAAAAAGGAAGTTAAAGCGACAACACTGTAGACACTGTCTTTGGCCTCTCTTATACAATTTCTGTCCACTTTTTCTTTCTTCTCTCTTTTGTCTGCTTGTTACAGATGTTACCGATGTTCAGACAAAAGTACGGAGTCTGTTCTGAAGATGGAAGAAAGGACAGACATTTGGAAGTGCTCAAGTACAGACTACTTAAGTACAGTAATGAAGGACTTTAACTTCAACACTTCCCGTCTTAAGCCAACTTACAATCGATGGAATGTCTTTGCATAAAAAAACCCAAAATAAATGATATTGTTTTTGGTTTTGAAATAAACTCATACATAAACTGTCACCCTCTGTTTTTAGAGTTGCTCTTTATTTGAAACATTTGAGGTTAAGAAGTGTGTAAAATTAAAGATGCATTTAATCAGGTGTCTCCAAACGTTTGGCCGCGACTGCAGTCGTAACCGAATGAAAACGGCTCTAAAAGTTGGAGGTACTAGAACGTAATGTAGGCCAAACCGCGACATAATCTCCCTCCACCATCAACATAAAACACGGCAAACGATCCCGTCTAAAGCTTAATATATTCCACATTCGAGACGAAAGCAGGCCTGTGTGTGATTTAGCTTGGAGTTTGAGGGCCGATCGACCCAGTTTATAGAGCTGTAATTGAGAACAGAGACGAGGGATAAAAAAGGAGGGAAAAAAGAACAAACTGAACACGGTGTCCTCTTTCCCTCCACAGGCCTGATGAGGAAAACACCCAGAACGGGTGAACACATGTCCCTGTGTTGAAGCAAGGATTCATCCAGTTTCCCTCCCTTTTACCCAAAATACAGTCAAAGATTTAGCTCTTTGGGTATTAGCACAACGGCTAATATTGCTAACAAGCAATGGATGTGCTGTTTTGTATTAACATGGGCAAAATCACGCTGGAACGACCAAAAACAACAGTAAGTGATGGCAGTGAAGAGGCAAAGTGAATTACATGGGCTCCACAAACTACATACAACATACTGGGCTCCTCCCCTAATAAGGGACAGCTGCATCCAATAAGGAGGAGGAGCCAGAACACTTTAATACACCAGGCTGTCCAGCCTTTCCAGATGAGCTGGAGAGGAGACAGGTTGGAGGAATGAGAACCTATCGTGACGGAGCATTGAGGAGAAATCTGGAAACAAACCTGGGATCTTAAAAACAGATCAGAAGATTAGCTACTTTAAAAACAAGACATTCTTTTTTACTGAATTTACTATGTTTATCTTTAAATTTAAAAAAGATAGTTTAAATTTATACTAGTTATCTATTTGGAAATTGGAATAATTAAACTTAATTAAAATAATTAAAATGTTTTTGTCGATAAGATAAACTATTGTAAACCATTTCTCTAAGCATTATTTAGTGTATACATAAGTTTAGAATATTTATTTAAAATCATATTATGACATATATGTTTAATATTATATCATATTTGTATCTTATATTTCTTTAAAATATTTAATCATATAGTACATTATTATTATTATTATTATTATTATTGTTGTTGTTGTTATTGCTGTTGTTGTTTGGCCCAAATGCACTCTATATGTAAGTATAGAGTTTGATAAAATAAGTAAAAATGATATGCCTATATGTGTGTGTGTGTGTGTGTGTGTGTGTGTGTGTTAATATATTCTGTTGTACAAAAACAAATGCATTTTGTCTCCTCTATTCAGGCTGTAATGGACTCTGCTTTGGTTTTAGCAGCTCATGGCTAATTTGCAGACTTGTCTTATCATATTACTCTCTCTGTCTCTTTCTCTCTCTCTCCCTCTCCCTCTCTCTCTCTGTCTCCCCCGCTCTCCCTCCTTTTCTCTCTCTCTCTCTCCTTTAAGGTTACAATGCAGTGAAATAGCCACAGCAGTCATTATTAATGAAGTTGCGGTGGGATTCATTTCTTATTTATGAGAAGCTAACCAACTGGCAAGCTTTCTGACAGCGCTATTAATGATCTTTAGTGGGCTCCTGTCCAGTCCATCCCTCTCTCTCCCTCTCTCCCTCTCTCCCTCTCTCTCACTCTTTCACTCCCTCCCAGTGTGTGTGCTGTGTATAACAGCGAAGGGGGTGCAGGTATGTTGAGAGAACAGCTGTTAAACAGCCTGAGGAGCAGCAGAGGGAGGCCGACAAATAATGAGTGACAGCTCGCTGATTAAATCAAAGCTACAGCCTTAAGTGCTGAAGTATCGGCCTGTCAGTAGCAATCTAACACGATACACACACACACACACACACACACACACACACCCTCCGGTCCCATCAACCTCACACACCCTTTGTACCTTCAGCCTCATCACAGCAGCATACGTTCCAGTTAGCCCACACACACACACACACACACACACACACTCACAAACACATGCACACACACACACACACACACACACATACACACACACACACACACACACACACACACACACCAAGCCCCCTATCCAGGCTCCGCCCCTGAAAAAAAGAGGACAGTTCTACTGAGTGATGGGGGAGAGGGAGGACCACCCTACACACCCAGAGAGAGAGAGGACAGTTCTACTTAGTGATGGGGGAGAGGGAGGACCACCCTACACACCCTGAGAGAGAGAGGACAGTTCTACTGTGTGATGGGGGAGAGGGAGGACCGCCCTACACACCCAGAGAGAGAGGACAGTTTTACTGAGTGATGGGGGAGAGGGAGGACCACCCTACACACCCAGAGAGAGAGAGAGGACAGTTCTACTGAGTGATGGGGGAGAGGGAGGACCACCCTACACACGCAGCAAGAGAGAAGACAGTTCTACTGAGTGATGGGGGAGAGGGAGGACCGCCCTACACACCCAGTGAGAGAGAGGACAAGTATTTATTTTTCAACTCTCTTGTGGACACCTTCCCAACATCCAGCCTCGTTTCAGACTAAATGGACACAAACACACAGAAAAGACGTCCCTCTGTGTGTCCATTGGTGCAGGACAGAGTGAAGGAGACGTAAGAAAGAAGAGAGGTAGAGTGGAGCTGGAGAAAAGGCATGCATTGAGTGTGACTTTCAACACAAACAGACGCTACAAACGTCCTGCAGAGGAGACACATCTCACTTTATACTCTCAGTACATTCCTGTACTTTTTACTTTACACTCTCAGTACATTCCTGTACTTTTTATTTTAAACTCTCAGTACATTCCTGTACTTTTTACTTTATACTCTCAGTACATT
>JABMDN010000847.1:26822-38554 GCA_017165825.1 Hepsetus odoe | reverse complement strand
AGCCCAACGCCAACACCAACAGCCCAACGCCAACATCAGTAGCCCAACGCCAACATCAGTAGCCCAACGCCAACACCAACAGCCCAACACCAACACCAACAGCCCAACACCAACATCAGTAGCCCAACAGCAGAAACCCAACACCAGTAGCCCAACAGAGGCAAACAAAGGAAAATGACCTGCAGAGCTATTTCAGTCTCTGCTCTGCGTAATTATCGAAAATGGACCCAATTTTCCCTCAAACTTTACTGAATAGTCTCAGCATTTAGTCTCAGCATGAAGTTTCCTCTACAAATAACTTCAGAGTTCACCTGAACACACGCACAGGGAAGCCCAGCTGCTCTGAAAGCTGGGCAGAAATCTCCAAAAACAAAACACTGAGACTTAAGTGCTTCTGCGCCTCAGTGGCAGCCGAAACCAGAGCCGACACTAATGACCCGTATCGGAACAACTCCCCCACCCCACCCCACCCTCCTGAGGGGGGCAGCGGTCTGAATGTCTGTCGATGTTGGTTCAATGTTGATTTTAACCAAAATCCATTTAACGGGAAACTAGCAGTTTACAGTATGAAAAGGGAGAACTCCCATCTGCTGCTGTTCCCGCTGGCCTGCAGGTCCAATGGCACATAAAGACTGATGTCTTCAGAGGTGTCCTTCTGTCCTGATTGAGTTGGACAGAGAGCAGGTCTGCCAGGGAGCAAATCAGAGTAAGGAATGTCTGAATGAGCTGGTGGTGGAGACGCTGTCTGGTGTCTGAACGTCCCTCACAGACATGAGCTGGTGGTGGAGACGCTGTCTGGTGTCTGAATGTCCCTCACAGACATGAGCTGGTGGTGGAGACGCTGTCTGGTGTCTGAACGTCCCTCACAGACATGAGCTGGTGGTGGAGACGCTGTCTGGTGTCTGAACGTCCCTCACAGACATGAGCTGGTGGTGGAGACGCTGTCTGGTGTCTGAGACGGTGTTTTAGTTCTGAGAAGATTCTGGACTAAAACTGAACCCGTTCATGGTGGAGGGATCAGTGGTGGGTTAAGGGGGTATTTTTAAGAATATAAACCCTCAGACTGGTTCAGTTTGTGGTTTTCATTCTTTGTGAGCTCAGACACACCCAGCCTGATCATCACACACACACACACACACACACACACACAAACAAAACACAGTTAAGCTAGTGAAAGAAATTATCTTGAACCTTTTTCAAACCCTCCAATTATTCTCTCCACTCAGACAGTGTGGCATCTTCTCACACACACGCACACACACGCACGCAGCATCCCTGAGGTCAGTGACCCTGAAGGTAAAAGCTGAAGAGGTGCAGAAATGTTGGGTCAAAATGTTCTGATGATTTCTGCTAGATTTCTGGGTCTGAGGTCAGGAGTGGGTGGAGCCTGTGAGAATCAGATACTAATAATACACGCCCATCGTTAAGCTCAACACAGCCCAGGTCAGAATCAGGGTCACAGGCGGGGTCAGAGTATCGACTATCAGTCTGAAGTGGATCACAACTAAAATAAGATCCAGGACTGTTTTCTTGTCTAGAGATGTTAATAGTGTGAAGTCACTCATACGTGTTCCGGAGAAGCTCTCTCATGGGATGTGCAGAACCATGTTTTGGGTTTCAGGATGAAACTTGGTAAGAAGGAGGAAGCTGAAGAGGACAGAGCTTCCATGAAAACACCATTCGCTGAATTCTGTTAGAGTTACCATTACCATGGAAATCAACAGGGATTAAACTCAGACTGACTCAAACTTCCCTCAGACCTGTGGCCCTGAACAGCACTTCATCTCCCTAAACATCAGAGGTGCACCCCCTACAGGCAGCACACATCCTGCAGTATTTTGACCATGAGCAACAAAAATCATTTCATCTGGACACATTTCTCTGAATTTCGGTGAATCAGACTTGTAGACGTTCGAGTTCTGACTAACTGATCGTTCATTTTCTACACTGCAATTCTGATAACAGCTGTTTCCTGTTTTTGTTTTCATCTTTTATTATTGTTATTTTGTCACTTTTTCATTTTGGACTTAAAGTGTAATTAATAAACCGGGTTAAATAAAGTTCAACCTTATTTTTTTGTATGTTATTTTTTGGATTTTTTTAAAGGGACATGATAAAGTAGCGGTGGTCTAGTGGTGGTACTTGCCTATGGACCTCTGGTTTAAGAGGTCCCTGGTTCGAATCCCACCTCTGGCACTACCACCACTGGGTCCCTGAGACCCTGAACCCTGAGTGTCTCCAGGGGGACTGTCCCTGTACTCAGGACATGGAGACACTCTGGAGAAGAGCGTCTGATAAATGCCGCAAATGTAAATGTAAATGTAAAGTATAGCACCTAAAAACACAACCAGTCACTGAACAGCTCTATTGAAAAGAACATGTGCAGCCTCACTGTGTCTCAGGAGTTCTGCTCCCTGCACACCTTCACCTGAGAAACTGCTCTGAACATCTTTCACGTCCAGTCACCCAACAGCCCCTTCACAGCCGAAGAGCCTGAAAAAAGACGCAGCTCGAGTCCTAATCCGTCAAAATTACCGCACTGAAGCTAAATCAAATCTACTGTACTTACACCAACACCAGACAGGCCTCAAAATCCTAAAATAAAGGTACAGTGTGACCACAGCAGCAAACGCAGCCAGCAGTTCCCACATGCAAGCAATAATGGCTGCAATTCTGCCCCCTAGTGGTCCAAACTGGAATGTATGTAAGTAAGTAAACAAACAAACAAACAAACAAACAAACAAACAAACAAACAGCACCAGGTTTAGAGACTCATCTGACACTGCACTGCCCATAAACACCCTCAACCCACAGGTCAGAAAGGGCTCCAGAAGGAAAGCACCCAGAGAGAACTTTGATTTGAGATCAGAGGTGATGGAGAAGGTTATCAGAGTTTCTCCAAAACTCACAAAACACAAGTTGAACAGAAATGCTGGCGTGCTGCTGTGATGTGACTGAGCTCCCCTGAAGTTTATGGTGGTTTTTTTTGGGGTTGTAACCCAAGGGAGCCACAGTATCCTGTGCCGTTCCCTCCCAGGGACCACCAGACCCCTCATTATGTCTGACATCACAGGGGGAGGACTGCTGAGGGTGATGCTGTGGAGAGAGAGAGAGTTGGTATAAAAAGCCAAATTTACAGCTGTGAACAGCAGCAGCCTCGGAGACGGACTTCACACACTCGGATATACAGCCAGGCCGGGACCGCCCGACCTCAGCACCCTCGGGAGCTCCAGCCTGCGGGTGAGTCCAGGGAGGTCAGGGGCTGGTGTTCTCTAGTGAAGGGAGGAGGACTGGGAGTCAGGGAGCTGAGGGTCCGAGTGTAGACGGGCGTGTACGAGAAACACCCTGCTTTGCTGGAGTCACACGGTCCTTGCTGCTCCTGGCAGTCAGAAGGAAAGTCACAGGTCATGATGGGAAGTCATGGTTGATTTATAATCAGTGCTTTGATTAGTGGGCATCAGTCTACAGACCATCCCGTTACAGTGTGTGTACATCTATCCAGTCATCCACCCAGTCAATGTCCCTGAAATCATAACTGCTCTGCTTTGTGTTGATTGATTGTTTTTTGTTGTTGTTTTTTTTTTAACAGGTTAAACTTCAGAAAATGGACCTCCAAGTAACAAGTGTTCTGCTTCTCCTCCTGGTTTTGGCTGAAGCAACACCTGAGAGATACTACCACGTGAAGAAACAGCCTTATCCAACAAAGGCCCACAGTAAGATCACCTTCCTTCCTGCTCTTCACTTCTTTCACTACATCCACACAATAACACTCAGGACCAGCAGCACGTTTAATTCAGGACCAGTTAAAGAGAACATCCATGCTGCAGAGCAACACTTCCAAACCCAGAACACATGAAATATAGTCACGGTTCCTGGAAGGGTTTATTAAGGAAAACTAACTCGACTTTCAGCACTTCTGACTGATCTGTTAGACTGTTGCGGGGAGGAAAGTGGGAACAGCACTAAAGTACCGTGGACGGACACCAACTGACTGCTCTACAGCTTGAAAAGATACCGCTGGTGTGTAAAACCACCCATCTCCAGTCCATGTTTTAGTCCATCTTTAATGAATCCAGGCCCTCTGACACCAGTCCATTAAACATGGATGGGTGTGTTACCCTGTAAACACAGACGTTAACATACAGCTACCCGCATGTGGCGATTCCAGCACGACGGCACATAAAATACAACAGACATAAAAGAAATATACAGTCCTAACACTGTCAACAACAGGACAACAGCACATCACGAGACCCAGTGCACCTGCCAGAATGTGGTCCTGCAGTCAGAACTGCAAAACATCTATGAATCCTAAGCCTATAAGCAGGTTCTGACTTTGGATAGAGAACTGAGGCGTATTTCGGGGGGGAAAGCAGTTAAACATATTCCACTTGTGGCTCTAGTTTTTATTTGCATCAGTAAATATCATCAGCCTCTAAATCAGCCGTGACACACCCAAAACCAGCAACTCCATGGTATTTAAGTAAACCCAGTCAGGTTTAAAACACAGCTCACTCAGCAGATCGGGTACTTACCATCAGGACAACCCCTCACCTCAAGGGCACAGTCAGGAGCAGGACTTACCCGAACACAGAAACAGAACCGACCCGGTTGGTGCTGACTGCAGTAATATCGGCTCGGGTCTGGAAGCTGAGGGAGCCGGGCTGCTCTGCCCTTGTGGTTTAAGGAAAGCTGGTCATTTTCTTCAAAACAACCTTTCTCGCAGGGTTTCCAGAGCCCTCCCACAGGCTATAACCCTCCTGGTCGAGTTCACACTCATGGGCCTGTTCACCAAAGCTTTAGACATCCAGAAAGTTCAGCATTTAGGGTTAGATGCTTGACTAGGGAAGCTTTGAGAACACCCAAGCTTGTCTGCGAGTCTGAGGCATCAGGAGATTGTCCCGTTACATTTAATTCTGGCCGCAAGCACTCACATAAGGTCCGATGAAACCAGAGCTGCTCTGTTTCCAGCACTCCTGTATCTACACCAGTAGAGTCTCCAACACTCTGTATTTAAATATATATATATAAATAAATAAAAAATAATTTAAAAAAACACACAGAATGGATGAATAAGAATACAGAAATAGGTTAGATCTTCAGAAGACAGACTCGTGAAGGGGAGTGAATTATAATTGAATTCTGTTTGCAAGTCTGTTTGCATTCCAGATGTTTAGTCAGATACGCACTGTGCTCAGTGTTGTATTGCTGGGTAAATGTAGCCTGACTTACACTGAATACATTGGACAGGTTCCCAATGAAGACAGAAAATGGGTCACAAGATCAATTCCTGCATCACAGAGGCTTAAATGGTATTGGTCACCAAAAGTAGCACTGCACGAACAAATGCAATGCAGCAACCAGCCGATTTCAAATCCGCCTACAAACAGCCGTCCTGACCTGATCTGATGTTACTTTAAGAAGCTGGCTGCTTCTCCTGAGCACAGTTTAAAAGATGTATAAACGCCCACATTTTCCTCTCTAAGGATTTTCATTCTTTTTTCAGCTATTCCAGGTACACCAGGTACCCCAGGATCCCCCGGTGAGCCTGGCCCCCAAGGTCCACCTGGCCTTCCAGGGCCACCAGGAAAGAATGGAATAGGACATCCAGGAGCAGTGGGACCCCCTGGACCACCTGGTCCTGCAGGCTACTCTGCACCTGGAAAGCCTGGAGGCCCAGGGGCACCTGGAAAACCCGGTGCTAATGGAATGCCAGGAGATAGAGGAATTCCAGGACCTGCGGGACCTCAGGGAGCAAGAGGAACACCAGGAAGCCCTGGCAGCCCAGGTCCTGCTGGTCTCTCAGCTACCGGCAAACCAGGACCACATGGCCTACCTGGTACAATGGGACCTAGGGGAGAGCCTGGCCCAAAAGGGCATCCAGGTATTCCCGGTGCACCTGGCCTTAAAGGAGAACCAGGTCATGGTATCCCAGGGAGCCGTGGTGGCCCTGGCCCAATGGGTCCTGCGGGTCCTACTGGTCAGCCTGGTCAGCCTGGAATTGGAAAGATTGGTGCAACTGGATTCCCGGGGGAACCTGGAAAGCCTGGTTTGCCAGGTAGAGATGGTTCTCCTGGCCCCATGGGTGCACCAGGACTAAAAGGCCACACAGGAGCTCCAGGCATAGGTGCAACAGGTAAACCGGGTCAGAATGGCTCACCAGGTATGCCTGGTCCAGTTGGACAAAAAGGTCCTCAGGGTCCAGCTGGACAGCCTGGAGCTCCTGGTTTGCCAGGTGTTGGTAAGACAGGAGCACCAGGACTTCTAGGAGAAAGGGGTTCCCCTGGTACTCCAGGAACCACAGGACAAAAAGGAGAGCCAGGCCCAACAGGTTTTACAGGTCAGCCAGGTGCTATTGGGCCTATTGGTCCAGCTGGTCCTCAAGGTGCTAGGGGATTCCAGGGTGAATCAGGACCAGCAGGACTTAAAGGTGATCAAGGTATGGTTGGGGCACCAGGTCCAAGAGGGGCCAAGGGTGAGCAAGGAGCACAGGGCTTCACAGGCAAACCAGGAATTCCTGGGGCAGCAGGCCCCTCAGGTGCTACTGGTCCAATGGGACATCAAGGTCCAAAAGGTGAGGCAGGTTTTACAGGGGCACCTGGTATCCCAGGGGCTATGGGACCCCCTGGAGTTAAAGGCCATCCAGGTCCCCAAGGTTTGCCCGGTAGCAGGGGAGAGAACGGCATTCCTGGGCCCAGAGGACCAGTTGGACCTGTAGGACAATCTGGGTCACCAGGCCAAAAAGGCCACCCTGGTCTTCCAGGGCCACCTGGCCCAGCAGGAGTCATGGCCAAAGGATTATCTGGTCCACAGGGTCCTCCAGGTATCCCTGGTGCCAGAGGTCATGATGGTCTCCCAGGTCCAGCTGGCCCACCTGGCCCACCTGGTCCACCAGGAGAGATCATTTACCATCATGAGAAGAGCATGCCAATCAAGTCCCATGAGTATGAGGTGATGCCTCTTAGTCACGAGCTGGTCAAGGCCCCCGTTTCAGCCTTTACCGCCCTACTGACTAACGCTTATCCCAGTGCAGGAACTCCAATTATGTTCAATCAGATTGTGTATAATGGAGAGAACCACTATGACCCTCACACAGGGGTGTTTACTTGCCAGGTTCCAGGACTCTACTATTTTGCCTTCCACATGCATGTCAATGGTGCAAATGCATTGGTGGCTCTTTACAAAAACAGTGAGCCTGTTCTGTTTTCCTATGATGAGTACAACAAAGGGTTCCTGGATCAGATGTCTGGCAGTGCTGTGCTTTTGCTGTACACTGGTGATAGAGTCTACGTTCAGGTTCCAGATGAACAGTCCAATGGCATTTATGCTGATGACAATGTCCACTGTTCCTTCTCTGGGTTCTTGATTGCCTCGACGTGATCAAGATACTACAAATAACCTCAAACTTTAAAAGAAAACTTTTTTTGTTCTTAAAAACAGCCCCTCGCAGCCTTAAGGCATTTGTATTCAGGTAAAAGTAATTAGATAATTCATGTCGGAAGACTGAGTCACAAGTAACAAGTTTTTATGTGAAAGATAAAAAAAAAACAATGAAATCACCACACACCAAAACATGTCTCTGGGAAACTATTGTACAACTTTCTCCAAAAATTGACCACGGTGTGTAAAATGTGCCGCACTCGTCCAAAAACCAAACTGGTGCTGAATTGACAGTGGTGCTCTTCAACTGCCTGTAAATCCTGCAGCAATAACCCTGTATCATCTCTGCATCACATAAATATATATGAACATCTCTGCTTTTCATATGAAATTTCTGTCTCTGTATTTAAAACTATATGGATGAAAAACTGGACACATGGTCTGTGCAGCTGTTTTGCATAAGGTGTCTGAACATCTTCGTGAACAACAACAATAAAGGTTTAGTTCCAACACTGGGTCCCAGTGCTTTCCTTGGTCTGCGGTCCTGTTAGATTAGTGCATGTGCACTTTTGTGTTTCTACAGTCCTGTTCACCTAAGAAAGTCTCATTAGAGGACAGAACGGTCCACATACCTCGGAACGCAGATGTGTTGTAATTGTGATCTATGGCAGCCACCATGTCCTTCCAAAAGTCAGCTGTAACTTCAGCCCCTCGCTGTTGGAGAACATGTTTACAGTCCAACATTAATTCAGAACAACTCACAGACGCACTTAATAATAATAATAATAATAATATTATATTCATGCACCTCTCTAACCTTGTGCAACATGTCCACCACCCGTGCGCAAAGGAGAGCACCAGGAAGATCAAAATAATTGTCATAGAAATAATATTTTGCTGCAGAAACATAAAGACAAAACAGAATCAGTAAGGATTTCTGAAACTAAACAGTGAAAGAGAGAATTTGTGTCCTACCAGATCGTGTGAAGGTGCTATTGAGGCTGTTGAAATGCTTCCATTCTCGTTTGGGACCATAGTGCTTTACTACTTCCTCTGGGCTCAGATCACGAGTACCATGAGTTGCACTGTTACAGGCAGACAGAGAGAAAAATCAGTGAAGGGAGGAAGAAAGAAAAAAAAAAAAAAGAACAGAGGTTAGGAGTGGGAAAAGTCCTGTGTCTGGCCCTCAACTGTGACCTCACTGAGAAAAATACACTCATTAACCTGAACTGTTTCTCTGAATATCAGAAAATAATCGTCTGGGAGTAAACGCTGGGAAATTCAGCCTCACCGTAAAACTGTCCCGTCCTCAGCCAATTTGACCAGGTTCCCCTCCTCCAGGTCCACCACCAGCCCCTTAAAACTGCACACAAACACACAGTCCAGATCCAATGAAGCAGACAGGCTGGATTATCATTTATCATTCCAGTGAAGTGACCAATCACAGACGGTTTCTATGTGAGGTGCATGTCTTTATCGTCACACGTTCCTGATGGACCTCTGAAATTCACAGTCCTACTCTGAGTCGTCCAGTCTGATCTACTAAGGACCAATATGGTTCCAGGTCTCCATTACTGCATCTGATTCTGGTTGAATCACCGAGGCTTCAGCACCTGATCAGGTGAGAAATGTTCACCCGCAGCCTTCTGAACTTCTGGGGTCAGACAGGAATCCGTTCACAAACCAGATTCCCCCTAAACATAGCCATGAGGTCAGTCACTGAAAGTGAAAGTGACAACCCTTGTCATTGCGAGACGCAGCACAACACAACAAAATTCAACCTCTGCATTTCACCCACACACACGTGCAGCAGGGGGCAGCTACTGAAAGCACCCGGGGAGCAGTGACAGGGACGGTGCCTTGCTCAAGGGTACCTCAGGGCTACCTACTGGTGAGGGAATCAAACCCACAATCTTCCAATCCGGGGCGACTCCCTCAGCACCAAACCACCGCTGACCCTATGGTCCAGGGGTCAGTCGTTGTTCTTGGACAGACAGGTAACCAAGAACTCCAAGTGTGAAGAAGCTGCTCTGTGGAGAACATTACAGATGGAGAAGCAATAGTGCAGCACTGCAACAATCAGCCCTTTATGACGGAGCAGAATAGAATAGAATAGAGGGATCTTTTATTCTCCCACGAATGAGAAATGTGGGTGTTACAGGGCTCTTTATCAAGGAGACAGAAAGAATATAGAAAGATAGATGTAAGGAAAAATAAGAACAAATAAAAAGAACGAGGAACATCCGTATACAAGAGCTATAAATGATCTATCTATCTATCTATCTATCTATATACATATTTACATGACAAGAGAAACATGTAGAAATAAAGAAATAAAGAATATAAAGACAGGAAAGATAAGGAAAAGATGACCATACACAGTGAATAGTAATAAATAGGTTATAAATTATAAATAAACAAGTAACAAATGTAAATGTAATAGTAATAATAATATATAATAAATAATAATATAGAATAATAATAATAATAAACAAGTAATATTAAATATGTAATGCTATGCTGAGTTGTGGAGTCTTATTGCTGCAGGTAAGAAGGACCTGCGGGAGCTCCTTCTTACACTGTGAGTAGCCACTGGATCTCAAGCTGGGCAGTAATCCTGACCCAAACCCAAGAGAGCAACTCTGAAAAGAACGAATGTTCTCTAAACTTGGCTACCAAGAAGAAATTAATTATCTGAAGACGAGTCTGAAACATAACACAGTGTGGAAAACCATTTGTTCCATATTGGGAACTCAGAACTCGTGAAGTTTCTAAACCTTGTTTTGCTACATGATGTTCTTCTTTCAGGATGCTCAGTGACTCTACAGTGAAGATGTGTGTGTGTGTGTCACGTACTATGGATTCACTGTGAAACACCTAAATACACTTCAGCTGCGAGAGAACTGGACAGAGTTCTAACAAAAGCTCACCAGAAATCCCACACCTCTGGAGTCACATTCAGCAGGTCGCTGTCATATCCTTTATACTCCACCAGATATCGCGCAAAACTTTCATAGATGAGCTGCAAACACACACAAACACAATGTTAGTCTGCAGACTTTCTTGAGGAATAATCTTCCGACAGTCTTTTCTTTTACCTCTTCTAGTCAAGTAGTCAAGTCAAGGATGTTTTATTGTCATTTCAGCCACATACACAGGACACAGTGAAACTAAATAACGTTCCTCCAGGACCCTGGTGCTCCACACAAGACAACAGAAGACACAAGACAAGGCAACAGTGCAGACAACAGACAGCACACTCATCCGTCAGAGGGCCGCAGTGTTCTAGAACAAAGCAGCGCAGGTTGTTGGGCAGTGGACAGTGTGACGGAGCAGCGTGATCAGTAAAGTGCGGAGTGCAACAAGACAATAAATAGATAATGATGGAATAGATGAATATTACGTGTGGAGACACCTCGTCTCCACCGCTGATCAGACCCACCACGGTTGTATCATCAGTGAATTTGATGATGTGGTTGGAGCTGTGCTTGGCTGCACAGTCGTGGGTCATCAGTGTGAACAGCAGTGGGCTGGGTTAGGGTTAGGGTTAGCACTAACACACTAACCCTAGTGTGATGGTGTTGGAGGTGCTGTTATTGATCCTGACTGACTGGGGTCTCCCAGTCAGGAAGTCCAGGATCCAGTTACAGAGGGAGGTGTTCAGGCCCAGCAGCCTCAGCTTCTCACTCAGGTGCTGAGGGATGATGGTGTTGAATGCTGAACTGTAGTCGATGAACAGCATTCTGACGTAACTGTCCTTTCTGTCCAGATGAGAAAGGGCCAGATGGAGGGTGGTGGAGATTGCATCGTCCGTTGAGCGGTTGGGATGATAACCTCTACCTCTGCTCTTTCTTTACTTTTTTTCTCATTTCATACTTCCAAAGAAAAAAAACAACAACTGCACTTTCTTTTGTTCCAGTCGCAGGTTAATAAGTTTGTTACTTGGTTGTAACAGGTAATCAGCAGTTGTTGATTGCAGCTGGTCACTAATATTAAGAATATATCATTGAATATATCATTGAATATATCATTGAATATATCATTGTGGAGACTAAGCTCTGCTCTAAGTCGCTCTGAATCAACAATGCTGTAAATATAAATGCAGTTTCCTCCAGCCTCAAAAGAAATACTCTATACTCGTAAGAAGAGCAAGAATTTCAGACACTCTGGTCGATGCAAAGCTCACTTTTTTATGTCCTCATTTATAAACAAAGACATGCCAGAAGTCCGTAAAGGTGGGTACAGAGGGGTGAAGGTGGGTACAGAGGGGTGGAGGTGGGTACAGAGGGGTGGAGGTGGGTACAGAGGGGTGGAGGTGGGTACAGAGGGGTGGAGGTGGGTACAGAGGGGTG
>JABMDN010000846.1:26681-38411 GCA_017165825.1 Hepsetus odoe | reverse complement strand
AGCCCAACGCCAACACCAACAGCCCAACGCCAACATCAGTAGCCCAACGCCAACATCAGTAGCCCAACGCCAACACCAACAGCCCAACACCAACACCAACAGCCCAACACCAACACCAACAGCCCAACACCAACATCAGTAGCCCAACAGCAGAAACCCAACACCAGTAGCCCAACAGAGGCAAACAAAGGAAAATGACCTGCAGAGCTATTTCAGTCTCTGCTCTGCGTAATTATCGAAAATGGACCCAATTTTCCCTCAAACTTTACTGAATAGTCTCAGCATTTAGTCTCAGCATGAAGTTTCCTCTACAAATAACTTCAGAGTTCACCTGAACACACGCACAGGGAAGCCCAGCTGCTCTGAAAGCTGGGCAGAAATCTCCAAAAACAAAACACTGAGACTTAAGTGCTTCTGCGCCTCAGTGGCAGCCGAAACCAGAGCCGACACTAATGACCCGTATCGGAACAACTCCCCCACCCCACCCCACCCTCCTGAGGGGGGCAGCGGTCTGAATGTCTGTCGATGTTGGTTCAATGTTGATTTTAACCAAAATCCATTTAACGGGAAACTAGCAGTTTACAGTATGAAAAGGGAGAACTCCCATCTGCTGCTGTTCCCGCTGGCCTGCAGGTCCAATGGCACATAAAGACTGATGTCTTCAGAGGTGTCCTTCTGTCCTGATTGAGTTGGACAGAGAGCAGGTCTGCCAGGGAGCAAATCAGAGTAAGGAATGTCTGAATGAGCTGGTGGTGGAGACGCTGTCTGGTGTCTGAACGTCCCTCACAGACATGAGCTGGTGGTGGAGACGCTGTCTGGTGTCTGAATGTCCCTCACAGACATGAGCTGGTGGTGGAGACGCTGTCTGGTGTCTGAACGTCCCTCACAGACATGAGCTGGTGGTGGAGACGCTGTCTGGTGTCTGAACGTCCCTCACAGACATGAGCTGGTGGTGGAGACGCTGTCTGGTGTCTGAGACGGTGTTTTAGTTCTGAGAAGATTCTGGACTAAAACTGAACCCGTTCATGGTGGAGGGATCAGTGGTGGGTTAAGGGGGTATTTTTAAGAATATAAACCCTCAGACTGGTTCAGTTTGTGGTTTTCATTCTTTGTGAGCTCAGACACACCCAGCCTGATCATCACACACACACACACAAAACACAGTTAAGCTAGTGAAAGAAATTATCTTGAACCTTTTTCAAACCCTCCAATTATTCTCTCCACTCAGACAGTGTGGCATCTTCTCACACACACGCACACACACGCACGCAGCATCCCTGAGGTCAGTGACCCTGAAGGTAAAAGCTGAAGAGGTGCAGAAATGTTGGGTCAAAATGTTCTGATGATTTCTGCTAGATTTCTGGGTCTGAGGTCAGGAGTGGGTGGAGCCTGTGAGAATCAGATACTAATAATACACGCCCATCGTTAAGCTCAACACAGCCCAGGTCAGAATCAGGGTCACAGGCGGGGTCAGAGTATCGACTATCAGTCTGAAGTGGATCACAACTAAAATAAGATCCAGGACTGTTTTCTTGTCTAGAGATGTTAATAGTGTGAAGTCACTCATACGTGTTCCGGAGAAGCTCTCTCATGGGATGTGCAGAACCATGTTTTGGGTTTCAGGATGAAACTTGGTAAGAAGGAGGAAGCTGAAGAGGACAGAGCTTCCATGAAAACACCATTCGCTGAATTCTGTTAGAGTTACCATTACCATGGAAATCAACAGGGATTAAACTCAGACTGACTCAAACTTCCCTCAGACCTGTGGCCCTGAACAGCACTTCATCTCCCTAAACATCAGAGGTGCACCCCCTACAGGCAGCACACATCCTGCAGTATTTTGACCATGAGCAACAAAAATCATTTCATCTGGACACATTTCTCTGAATTTCGTTGAATCAGACTTGTAGACGTTCGAGTTCTGACTAACTGATCGTTCATTTTCTACACTGCAATTCTGATAACAGCTGTTTCCTGTTTTTGTTTTCATCTTTTATTATTGTTATTTTGTCACTTTTTCATTTTGGACTTAAAGTGTAATTAATAAACCGGGTTAAATAAAGTTCAACCTTATTTTTTTGTATGTTATTTTTTGGATTTTTTTAAAGGGACATGATAAAGTAGCGGTGGTCTAGTGGTGGTACTTGCCTATGGACCTCTGGTTTAAGAGGTCCCTGGTTCGAATCCCACCTCTGGCACTACCACCACTGGGTCCCTGAGACCCTGAACCCTGAGTGTCTCCAGGGGGACTGTCCCTGTACTCAGGACATGGAGACACTCTGGAGAAGAGCGTCTGATAAATGCCGCAAATGTAAATGTAAATGTAAAGTATAGCACCTAAAAACACAACCAGTCACTGAACAGCTCTATTGAAAAGAACATGTGCAGCCTCACTGTGTCTCAGGAGTTCTGCTCCCTGCACACCTTCACCTGAGAAACTGCTCTGAACATCTTTCACGTCCAGTCACCCAACAGCCCCTTCACAGCCGAAGAGCCTGAAAAAAGACGCAGCTCGAGTCCTAATCCGTCAAAATTACCGCACTGAAGCTAAATCAAATCTACTGTACTTACACCAACACCAGACAGGCCTCAAAATCCTAAAATAAAGGTACAGTGTGACCACAGCAGCAAACGCAGCCAGCAGTTCCCACATGCAAGCAATAATGGCTGCAATTCTGCCCCCTAGTGGTCCAAACTGGAATGTATGTAAGTAAGTAAACAAACAAACAAACAAACAAACAAACAAACAAACAGCACCAGGTTTAGAGACTCATCTGACACTGCACTGCCCATAAACACCCTCAACCCACAGGTCAGAAAGGGCTCCAGAAGGAAAGCACCCAGAGAGAACTTTGATTTGAGATCAGAGGTGATGGAGAAGGTTATCAGAGTTTCTCCAAAACTCACAAAACACAAGTTGAACAGAAATGCTGGCGTGCTGCTGTGATGTGACTGAGCTCCCCTGAAGTTTATGGTGGTTTTTTTTGGGGTTGTAACCCAAGGGAGCCACAGTATCCTGTGCCGTTCCCTCCCAGGGACCACCAGACCCCTCATTATGTCTGACATCACAGGGGGAGGACTGCTGAGGGTGATGCTGTGGAGAGAGAGAGAGTTGGTATAAAAAGCCAAATTTACAGCTGTGAACAGCAGCAGCCTCGGAGACGGACTTCACACACTCGGATATACAGCCAGGCCGGGACCGCCCGACCTCAGCACCCTCGGGAGCTCCAGCCTGCGGGTGAGTCCAGGGAGGTCAGGGGCTGGTGTTCTCTAGTGAAGGGAGGAGGACTGGGAGTCAGGGAGCTGAGGGTCCGAGTGTAGACGGGCGTGTACGAGAAACACCCTGCTTTGCTGGAGTCACACGGTCCTTGCTGCTCCTGGCAGTCAGAAGGAAAGTCACAGGTCATGATGGGAAGTCATGGTTGATTTATAATCAGTGCTTTGATTAGTGGGCATCAGTCTACAGACCATCCCGTTACAGTGTGTGTACATCTATCCAGTCATCCACCCAGTCAATGTCCCTGAAATCATAACTGCTCTGCTTTGTGTTGATTGATTGTTTTTTGTTGTTGTTTTTTTTTTAAACAGGTTAAACTTCAGAAAATGGACCTCCAAGTAACAAGTGTTCTGCTTCTCCTCCTGGTTTTGGCTGAAGCAACACCTGAGAGATACTACCACGTGAAGAAACAGCCTTATCCAACAAAGGCCCACAGTAAGATCACCTTCCTTCCTGCTCTTCACTTCTTTCACTACATCCACACAATAACACTCAGGACCAGCAGCACGTTTAATTCAGGACCAGTTAAAGAGAACATCCATGCTGCAGAGCAACACTTCCAAACCCAGAACACATGAAATATAGTCACGGTTCCTGGAAGGGTTTATTAAGGAAAACTAACTCGACTTTCAGCACTTCTGACTGATCTGTTAGACTGTTGCGGGGAGGAAAGTGGGAACAGCACTAAAGTACCGTGGACGGACACCAACTGACTGCTCTACAGCTTGAAAAGATACCGCTGGTGTGTAAAACCACCCATCTCCAGTCCATGTTTTAGTCCATCTTTAATGAATCCAGGCCCTCTGACACCAGTCCATTAAACATGGATGGATGTGTTACCCTGTAAACACAGACGTTAACATACAGCTACCCGCATGTGGCGATTCCAGCACGACGGCACATAAAATACAACAGACATAAAAGAAATATACAGTCCTAACACTGTCAACAACAGGACAACAGCACATCACGAGACCCAGTGCACCTGCCAGAATGTGGTCCTGCAGTCAGAACTGCAAAACATCTATGAATCCTAAGCCTATAAGCAGGTTCTGACTTTGGATAGAGAACTGAGGCGTATTTCGGGGGGGAAAGCAGTTAAACATATTCCACTTGTGGCTCTAGTTTTTATTTGCATCAGTAAATATCATCAGCCTCTAAATCAGCCGTGACACACCCAAAACCAGCAACTCCATGGTATTTAAGTAAACCCAGTCAGGTTTAAAACACAGCTCACTCAGCAGATCGGGTACTTACCATCAGGACAACCCCTCACCTCAAGGGCACAGTCAGGAGCAGGACTTACCCGAACACAGAAACAGAACCGACCCGGTTGGTGCTGACTGCAGTAATATCGGCTCGGGTCTGGAAGCTGAGGGAGCCGGGCTGCTCTGCCCTTGTGGTTTAAGGAAAGCTGGTCATTTTCTTCAAAACAACCTTTCTCGCAGGGTTTCCAGAGCCCTCCCACAGGCTATAACCCTCCTGGTCGAGTTCACACTCATGGGCCTGTTCACCAAAGCTTTAGACATCCAGAAAGTTCAGCATTTAGGGTTAGATGCTTGACTAGGGAAGCTTTGAGAACACCCAAGCTTGTCTGCGAGTCTGAGGCATCAGGAGATTGTCCCGTTACATTTAATTCTGGCCGCAAGCACTCACATAAGGTCCGATGAAACCAGAGCTGCTCTGTTTCCAGCACTCCTGTATCTACACCAGTAGAGTCTCCAACACTCTGTATTTAAATATATATATATAAATAAAAAAAAAATAATTTAAAAAAACACACAGAATGGATGAATAAGAATACAGAAATAGGTTAGATCTTCAGAAGACAGACTCGTGAAGGGGAGTGAATTATAATTGAATTCTGTTTGCAAGTCTGTTTGCATTCCAGATGTTTAGTCAGATACGCACTGTGCTCAGTGTTGTATTGCTGGGTAAATGTAGCCTGACTTACACTGAATACATTGGACAGGTTCCCAATGAAGACAGAAAATGGGTCACAAGATCAATTCCTGCATCACAGAGGCTTAAATGGTATTGGTCACCAAAAGTAGCACTGCACGAACAAATGCAATGCAGCAACCAGCCGATTTCAAATCCGCCTACAAACAGCCGTCCTGACCTGATCTGATGTTACTTTAAGAAGCTGGCTGCTTCTCCTGAGCACAGTTTAAAAGATGTATAAACGCCCACATTTTCCTCTCTAAGGATTTTCATTCTTTTTTCAGCTATTCCAGGTACACCAGGTACCCCAGGATCCCCCGGTGAGCCTGGCCCCCAAGGTCCACCTGGCCTTCCAGGGCCACCAGGAAAGAATGGAATAGGACATCCAGGAGCAGTGGGACCCCCTGGACCACCTGGTCCTGCAGGCTACTCTGCACCTGGAAAGCCTGGAGGCCCAGGGGCACCTGGAAAACCCGGTGCTAATGGAATGCCAGGAGATAGAGGAATTCCAGGACCTGCGGGACCTCAGGGAGCAAGAGGAACACCAGGAAGCCCTGGCAGCCCAGGTCCTGCTGGTCTCTCAGCTACCGGCAAACCAGGACCACATGGCCTACCTGGTACAATGGGACCTAGGGGAGAGCCTGGCCCAAAAGGGCATCCAGGTATTCCCGGTGCACCTGGCCTTAAAGGAGAACCAGGTCATGGTATCCCAGGGAGCCGTGGTGGCCCTGGCCCAATGGGTCCTGCGGGTCCTACTGGTCAGCCTGGTCAGCCTGGAATTGGAAAGATTGGTGCAACTGGATTCCCGGGGGAACCTGGAAAGCCTGGTTTGCCAGGTAGAGATGGTTCTCCTGGCCCCATGGGTGCACCAGGACTAAAAGGCCACACAGGAGCTCCAGGCATAGGTGCAACAGGTAAACCGGGTCAGAATGGCTCACCAGGTATGCCTGGTCCAGTTGGACAAAAAGGTCCTCAGGGTCCAGCTGGACAGCCTGGAGCTCCTGGTTTGCCAGGTGTTGGTAAGACAGGAGCACCAGGACTTCTAGGAGAAAGGGGTTCCCCTGGTACTCCAGGAACCACAGGACAAAAAGGAGAGCCAGGCCCAACAGGTTTTACAGGTCAGCCAGGTGCTATTGGGCCTATTGGTCCAGCTGGTCCTCAAGGTGCTAGGGGATTCCAGGGTGAATCAGGACCAGCAGGACTTAAAGGTGATCAAGGTATGGTTGGGGCACCAGGTCCAAGAGGGGCCAAGGGTGAGCAAGGAGCACAGGGCTTCACAGGCAAACCAGGAATTCCTGGGGCAGCAGGCCCCTCAGGTGCTACTGGTCCAATGGGACATCAAGGTCCAAAAGGTGAGGCAGGTTTTACAGGGGCACCTGGTATCCCAGGGGCTATGGGACCCCCTGGAGTTAAAGGCCATCCAGGTCCCCAAGGTTTGCCCGGTAGCAGGGGAGAGAACGGCATTCCTGGGCCCAGAGGACCAGTTGGACCTGTAGGACAATCTGGGTCACCAGGCCAAAAAGGCCACCCTGGTCTTCCAGGGCCACCTGGCCCAGCAGGAGTCATGGCCAAAGGATTATCTGGTCCACAGGGTCCTCCAGGTATCCCTGGTGCCAGAGGTCATGATGGTCTCCCAGGTCCAGCTGGCCCACCTGGCCCACCTGGTCCACCAGGAGAGATCATTTACCATCATGAGAAGAGCATGCCAATCAAGTCCCATGAGTATGAGGTGATGCCTCTTAGTCACGAGCTGGTCAAGGCCCCCGTTTCAGCCTTTACCGCCCTACTGACTAACGCTTATCCCAGTGCAGGAACTCCAATTATGTTCAATCAGATTGTGTATAATGGAGAGAACCACTATGACCCTCACACAGGGGTGTTTACTTGCCAGGTTCCAGGACTCTACTATTTTGCCTTCCACATGCATGTCAATGGTGCAAATGCATTGGTGGCTCTTTACAAAAACAGTGAGCCTGTTCTGTTTTCCTATGATGAGTACAACAAAGGGTTCCTGGATCAGATGTCTGGCAGTGCTGTGCTTTTGCTGTACACTGGTGATAGAGTCTACGTTCAGGTTCCAGATGAACAGTCCAATGGCATTTATGCTGATGACAATGTCCACTGTTCCTTCTCTGGGTTCTTGATTGCCTCGACGTGATCAAGATACTACAAATAACCTCAAACTTTAAAAGAAAACTTTTTTTGTTCTTAAAAACAGCCCCTCGCAGCCTTAAGGCATTTGTATTCAGGTAAAAGTAATTAGATAATTCATGTCGGAAGACTGAGTCACAAGTAACAAGTTTTTATGTGAAAGATAAAAAAAAAACAATGAAATCACCACACACCAAAACATGTCTCTGGGAAACTATTGTACAACTTTCTCCAAAAATTGACCACGGTGTGTAAAATGTGCCGCACTCGTCCAAAAACCAAACTGGTGCTGAATTGACAGTGGTGCTCTTCAACTGCCTGTAAATCCTGCAGCAATAACCCTGTATCATCTCTGCATCACATAAATATATATGAACATCTCTGCTTTTCATATGAAATTTCTGTCTCTGTATTTAAAACTATATGGATGAAAAACTGGACACATGGTCTGTGCAGCTGTTTTGCATAAGGTGTCTGAACATCTTCGTGAACAACAACAATAAAGGTTTAGTTCCAACACTGGGTCCCAGTGCTTTCCTTGGTCTGCGGTCCTGTTAGATTAGTGCATGTGCACTTTTGTGTTTCTACAGTCCTGTTCACCTAAGAAAGTCTCATTAGAGGACAGAACGGTCCACATACCTCGGAACGCAGATGTGTTGTAATTGTGATCTATGGCAGCCACCATGTCCTTCCAAAAGTCAGCTGTAACTTCAGCCCCTCGCTGTTGGAGAACATGTTTACAGTCCAACATTAATTCAGAACAACTCACAGACGCACTTAATAATAATAATAATAATAATATTATATTCATGCACCTCTCTAACCTTGTGCAACATGTCCACCACCCGTGCGCAAAGGAGAGCACCAGGAAGATCAAAATAATTGTCATAGAAATAATATTTTGCTGCAGAAACATAAAGACAAAACAGAATCAGTAAGGATTTCTGAAACTAAACAGTGAAAGAGAGAATTTGTGTCCTACCAGATCGTGTGAAGGTGCTATTGAGGCTGTTGAAATGCTTCCATTCTCGTTTGGGACCATAGTGCTTTACTACTTCCTCTGGGCTCAGATCACAAGTACCATGAGTTGCACTGTTACAGGCAGACAGAGAGAAAAATCAGTGAAGGGAGGAAGAAAGAAAAAAAAAAAAAAAAAGAACAGAGGTTAGGAGTGGGAAAAGTCCTGTGTCTGGCCCTCAACTGTGACCTCACTGAGAAAAATACACTCATTAACCTGAACTGTTTCTCTGAATATCAGAAAATAATCGTCTGGGAGTAAACGCTGGGAAATTCAGCCTCACCGTAAAACTGTCCCGTCCTCAGCCAATTTGACCAGGTTCCCCTCCTCCAGGTCCACCACCAGCCCCTTAAAACTGCACACAAACACACAGTCCAGATCCAATGAAGCAGACAGGCTGGATTATCATTTATCATTCCAGTGAAGTGACCAATCACAGACGGTTTCTATGTGAGGTGCATGTCTTTATCGTCACACGTTCCTGATGGACCTCTGAAATTCACAGTCCTACTCTGAGTCGTCCAGTCTGATCTACTAAGGACCAATATGGCTCCAGGTCTCCATTACTGCATCTGATTCTGGTTGAATCACCGAGGCTTCAGCACCTGATCAGGTGAGAAATGTTCACCCGCAGCCTTCTGAACTTCTGGGGTCAGACAGGAATCCGTTCACAAACCAGATTCCCCCTAAACATAGCCATGAGGTCAGTCACTGAAAGTGAAAGTGACAACCCTTGTCATTGCGAGACGCAGCACAACACAACAAAATTCAACCTCTGCATTTCACCCACACACACGTGCAGCAGGGGGCAGCTACTGAAAGCACCCGGGGAGCAGTGACAGGGACGGTGCCTTGCTCAAGGGTACCTCAGGGCTACCTACTGGTGAGGGAATCAAACCCACAATCTTCCAATCCGGGGCGACTCCCTCAGCACCAAACCACCACTGACCCTATGGTCCAGGGGTCAGTCGTTGTTCTTGGACAGACAGGTAACCAAGAACTCCAAGTGTGAAGAAGCTGCTCTGTGGAGAACATTACAGATGGAGAAGCAATAGTGCAGCACTGCAACAATCAGCCCTTTATGACGGAGCAGAATAGAATAGAATAGAGGGATCTTTTATTCTCCCACGAATGAGAAATGTGGGTGTTACAGGGCTCTTTATCAAGGAGACAGAAAGAATATAGAAAGATAGATGTAAGGAAAAATAAGAACAAATAAAAAGAACGAGGAACATCCGTATACAAGAGCTATAAATGATCTATCTATCTATCTATCTATATACATATTTACATGACAAGAGAAACATGTAGAAATAAAGAAATAAAGAATATAAAGACAGGAAAGATAAGGAAAAGATGACCATACACAGTGAATAGTAATAAATAGGTTATAAATTATAAATAAACAAGTAACAAATGTAAATGTAATAGTAATAATAATATATAATAAATAATAATATAGAATAATAATAATAATAAACAAGTAATATTAAATATGTAATGCTATGCTGAGTTGTGGAGTCTTATTGCTGCAGGTAAGAAGGACCTGCGGGAGCTCCTTCTTACACTGTGAGTAGCCACTGGATCTCAAGCTGGGCAGTAATCCTGACCCAAACCCAAGAGAGCAACTCTGAAAAGAACGAATGTTCTCTAAACTTGGCTACCAAGAAGAAATTAATTATCTGAAGACGAGTCTGAAACATAACACAGTGTGGAAAACCATTTGTTCCATATTGGGAACTCAGAACTCGTGAAGTTTCTAAACCTTGTTTTGCTACATGATGTTCTTCTTTCAGGATGCTCAGTGACTCTACAGTGAAGATGTGTGTGTGTGTGTCACGTACTATGGATTCACTGTGAAACACCTAAATACACTTCAGCTGCGAGAGAACTGGACAGAGTTCTAACAAAAGCTCACCAGAAATCCCACACCTCTGGAGTCACATTCAGCAGGTCGCTGTCATATCCTTTATACTCCACCAGATATCGCGCAAAACTTTCATAGATGAGCTGCAAACACACACAAACACAATGTTAGTCTGCAGACTTTCTTGAGGAATAATCTTCCGACAGTCTTTTCTTTTACCTCTTCTAGTCAAGTAGTCAAGTCAAGGATGTTTTATTGTCATTTCAGCCACATACACAGGACACAGTGAAACTAAATAACGTTCCTCCAGGACCCTGGTGCTCCACACAAGACAACAGAAGACACAAGACAAGGCAACAGTGCAGACAACAGACAGCACACTCATCCGTCAGAGGGCCGCAGTGTTCTAGAACAAAGCAGCGCAGGTTGTTGGGCAGTGGACAGTGTGACGGAGCAGCGTGATCAGTAAAGTGCGGAGTGCAACAAGACAATAAATAGATAATGATGGAATAGATGAATATTACGTGTGGAGACACCTCGTCTCCACCGCTGATCAGACCCACCACGGTTGTATCATCAGTGAATTTGATGATGTGGTTGGAGCTGTGCTTGGCTGCACAGTCGTGGGTCATCAGTGTGAACAGCAGTGGGCTGGGTTAGGGTTAGGGTTAGCACTAACACACTAACCCTAGTGTGATGGTGTTGGAGGTGCTGTTATTGATCCTGACTGACTGGGGTCTCCCAGTCAGGAAGTCCAGGATCCAGTTACAGAGGGAGGTGTTCAGGCCCAGCAGCCTCAGCTTCTCACTCAGGTGCTGAGGGATGATGGTGTTGAATGCTGAACTGTAGTCAATGAACAGCATTCTGACGTAACTGTCCTTTCTGTCCAGATGAGAAAGGGCCAGATGGAGGGTGGTGGAGATTGCATCGTCCGTTGAGCGGTTGGGATGATAACCTCTACCTCTGCTCTTTCTTTACTTTTTTTCTCATTTCATACTTCCAAAGAAAAAAAACAACAACTGCACTTTCTTTTGTTCCAGTCGCAGGTTAATAAGTTTGTTACTTGGTTGTAACAGGTAATCAGCAGTTGTTGATTGCAGCTGGTCACTAATATTAAGAATATATCATTGAATATATCATTGAATATATCATTGAATATATCATTGTGGAGACTAAGCTCTGCTCTAAGTCGCTCTGAATCAACAATGCTGTAAATATAAATGCAGTTTCCTCCAGCCTCAAAAGAAATACTCTATACTCGTAAGAAGAGCAAGAATTTCAGACACTCTGGTCGATGCAAAGCTCACTTTTTTATGTCCTCATTTATAAACAAAGACATGCCAGAAGTCCGTAAAGGTGGGTACAGAGGGGTGAAGGTGGGTACAGAGGGGTGGAGGTGGGTACAGAGGGGTGGAGGTGGGTACAGAGGGGTGGAGGTGGGTACAGAGGGGTGGAGGTGGGTACAGAGGGGTG
>JABMDN010000845.1:0-28580 GCA_017165825.1 Hepsetus odoe | reverse complement strand
ACCCCGTTTGGGACAAGCGGCAGATGATGGATGGATGGATGGATGGAAAGAGCTCATATCAGAAGTGAAATTCAAACCCACGCCTCTAGGGGAGACTGTGATCTGAACGCAGCACCTTAGACTGCTCAGCCATCCTGATATATAAAGACTATGCTTTGCTTTTTTACAAAGATATAATATGTCATTAACATTGCTCACGCCTCTTCTAAAGATCCTTTTGTTTCTGTGAACAGATGTCATCCACTTAAATGCATTTCAACAAACATTTTACAAAATCTAGTAGTTTGCAGAAATCCAAACTTCCTGTGGCAAATATAGCTGCCTTTCAAGCAGCTGACCCGGGTTCAATTCTAGGCCAACGCAGCGGTTGCTGGCCTGTGTCAGAGAACAGGGAAAACTCCTTAACTTGCTTAACCTGTGATCTTGCCGTTATTAGCACCAGGCTCTAACTGACTGAGCTAACTGGCCAAACGGTGAGCTATTTTCGCCACTGCCGAGTCACACGGTGGTCGTTCCTTGACTAAACCGCATGAAGGACATGTCGGCATTAATCTGCCCGTCTTGCAAAGCTTGGCGTTATTGTTGTCAGACATGACTTGCAAGTCTTAGTGAATACTGATGGAAAAATGGCAGGAAATTTTCTTTGATTTACTTTGTGGATAAATCTTTTTCTGATTTGTTTTCAAGCTTTTATGGAGAAAAGTGTCCAAGAAAGCGTGATCAACTGTGCTGTGTGTACAGCCAGATACTCTGAAGCTATTCCCATGAGCCGGCCTTGAGGATGCGGTGGTCCTTGTTAGTATAACGAACAGTATCTCAGAGATCGGGGTCCGATTCTCTGTCGAGGAGTTTGCTTGCATTTTGCTCTTTCCGAGACCTGCCATTTGAGCAGCAGCAAATTAAGGAGTGTTCCCTGCTCTCTGACACAGGCCAGCAAAAACCACTGTGTTGGCCAGGAATCTAACCCACGTTAACTGCTTGGAAAGTAGCTATGCTCACCACTATACCTCCAACGCTACCTCAAGGCTGCCTGGCACTTCATACCATGAAAACTTTCAGTCCTTAACACCAACCTTCAGTCCTTATCAATGGTGACTACATTGTGTGTCCTGGACGCCTTGGTTTGCTGCAAGGAACCCACAAAAACATAAAAATCTCATCGATTAGATACATTTAAGATAAGATCTTACGATATTAAGATACTCAGAATATTTGACTGTTCTGTAGAACTGGAAGTCAGTTTTGGGGAAACACGAGGAACTGTGCATGCACCACGGAGGTGAAGTTTGACTCCGGCAGGCTGCCATTCCTGTAATGAATTTAGTCCTTAAACTTTCACACAGTTTGCAGGAAAAGAGTTACCTTCTGAAGTACTGGCAAAACATAAACAGAACCTGGAGCCATTCATCACACAGTACAGATGTACTAAATCCTACACTCGCCAACAATCATTTTTAAAACTTAGCCTCAAAACACCAGCCTTCTCACAACTAAGTTTAATGACTGTTTTATTTACAGCTACATCTTTAACTCAGATCTTGATCCTCAGTAAGCTCACCTCTTTGAACAGGTTGTAACACTCACTGGAGAGCACCCACCAATGCTTGCTCTCCAAGCCGCTGTACACAGACTTGTGCTGCAGCAGTAAATAAATAGATGTTTATTAGATTGACAAAATAATCAAGAATTGCACAGAAACATCAAGCTTTTTCTCATGCAAAGAACATAACCTGGAAAAAGGATGGTCAGAATTGGGATTTTAATGCACGCCTCCATATGGAGACCAGAATCCTCAACAGTTAAAGATGGTTACAACCTTGAGTGTGGAGCCTTTGACCGCTCAGCCATTCCAGCTATTCTCGAATGTAAGTAGATGTATTTTAGATTGACAAAATGATCAAGCATTGTTCAGAAATATCAAGATCTTTCTCATGAAATGAGCATTCTTTAGGACAAAAGACTGTCAGAAGTGGGATTTGAACCCACACTTCCATATGGAGACCAGAATCCTCAACATTTAAGGAAGGTTGCAACCTTGAGGCTGATGCCTTATACTGCTTGGCCATTCTGACACTGTACAAATGCCATCAGGTATTTTTAGATTTACAAAATGACCAAGAATTGCTAAGAAACATCAAGATCTTTACCATGAAATGAACATTCTTTGATCCCTGCCATGGGCTGGTGACCTGTCCAGGGTGCGTCCCCCGTCCTCACCCGGTTGGACACCAGCACTCCCCCGCGACCCTGTTTGGGACAATCGGCAGAAAATGGACGAAATGGATGAACATTCTTTGATCTTATTTTTGGAAATAGGACTGTCAGAAGTGGGATTTAAACTCACACCTCCATACGGCGACCGGCATCCTCAACATTTAATGAAGGTTGCAACCTTGAGTCTGGAGCTTTTGACTACTCAGCCATTCTGGCTTTTCTTGAATGTAAGTAGATGTATTTTAGATTGACAAATGATTTGGGCCAAGGACCTTTAGATTTCCATATAGAACCTACAATGTTCTGATGTGTAGTCACACAATTTATCCATTGGCCCAAATCGTGTGCCCTTGCAAGGGCCAGTGCATCACTGGGAAATTTGCTTACTCCAGAGTAAATCTGGGAGCTGTGTCCATGCTTGCTGTCTGACAGAGCTAAATGTTCTTATACGTAGCCATGGATGCCAACCATAAGGCAACTGGCCCAGCAAAATTGTAAACTGCACCAACAAACTCACAAAAGCTGCTGGCAGCTTGGCAAATATTTTTACATTCATCAGAAAATTGGGAAATTTGTTCTGAATGAGCTTTTTGTGTGCTTTGCTGGTAGCTTCAATGTGTTGGATGCCAGGATCAATATAATGAAAAGATCTGAAAATCTAATTAAGATTTTGCACCAGACTTTTCCTAGCTTGGTCTTATTTTTAACAGGACCCATGAAAAACCTTTCAGAGACAAACCTTTGAGGTTGTCCCATTGAATGAAATGCAGACGCTTCAAATGTGCACTGACCCGGCATCAATTGTTGCACAATTGTCTAAATATTGGAAAAGTTCACATTTCTTGTATCGCAAATTTGACCTTGTGGCTTACTCAGTATTTATTTCTGTGTTCTGATTCTTAGCATTGACTTTTTAGTTGGTTATGCTGAAATATAGATGTAAGGCAGTAGATCCGTTCAAGCATTGGCAGATTGGAAAACCCCTTTTGGATTTTTCACTGGATCAAAAGTCTTCACTTATGAGAACCTAAGTCTATAAAAACTTTCATCTCACCTGAACAAGGACTTCAGATTAAAAGTCTGATGCTCTACCGACTGAGCTGTCCAGGTTCTGTAGTTGACTTCTGTATTGGCTCATGACAGAATTCAGATCAAAAAGATGAGAGCTGCCTAAACACAAATGAACAGCACCACAAAAACTACAAACAAACTGTAACCCTGCACACCAAGCCAGCTTGGACCCAGTGCAACCAAGGTAGCACCTCTGACTCCAGATCTCTAAGTTGCACCTTCATGTCACATCTGGGTCACGCCTTCTTGTTTCTTTAACAGTAGAGAAGGGTGCTTTATGGCACTTGGTTGCTTCTGAGCCTACTTCTTACCATTGACCTGAACACCTTTTCCACGTTTCCCTCAAAGTTGCTCTGAAACAGCATCTCCAGCAAGTTTGCTTTCTTGCTTAGAGAAAGGTGAGTCATCCTATATCCTTGGTGGGCCAGGGATCTACAAAGATCAAGCATTCCTTTCTTCTTGTGGTGCATTTTTATGTCGTCTTTGGCCAGTTTGTTGTGCCATTTGGTGATGAGCAACTCTCAAAAGTGTGAGGCCACATTTTTCAGTTTTGTTAGTCCTACTACAGCAATCACACATGTTCAGAGACTTCTTCCTGACTCCAATTTGCGAGTTCAGTTCCAGAAAGTTAACTGTTGTCTGAGGTTTTTCATGGGCTTAATGCGTGTTTGTCCAAACAAAGGACCACGCTCTGCCACTTGAAAGTTGCAATTGCCATTGCTTTGAATGACCTAATATACATCCTTGCCAATGTGCAAGGCCCAGAAAACATTCTGCTATTCATTGAGCATAAGCAAAGAACATTTCTTGAAAAAGGAAAGCAACAAGTTACACTTATAGCTTAGCGCTCGTCTGGGATTTGAACCCAGGACCTCTCGCACCCTAAGCGAGAATCATACCCCTCGACCAACGAGCCACCTGAGGACCTGCCCTCAGCTTTGCGCAGAATGTTGTACACATTACTTTATTTCTCATTGCACAGAAGATACTGTCTGGCAATTAGTTCCCTTATTTATACAGCGAAAGACAGGCTCGTCCAGGATCTCTCGCTCCAAAAGCGAGAATCATACCCCTAGACCAATAAGCCAAGCTATAGGTGAACATCCGGCTACAGGCACCTGGCCAGAGTTCTTCAGCAGTGTTGTCAGTTTCCCATCTACAGACCAGAGTTTCTCTCTTTGCACCTCTCTTTATCGCTGTGGAGGCATGGGTCTGAATCCCACCACTGTCATTATGCATACTCAGATCAGCTCCTCAAATGGCGCAAAACAAAGTCGAGTGTTTCCCTGCCCTGCTATATGACTGTCACTGCAGGAGAAGAAGAAAGATCGGCTCTTTGTTTGTTCTTTTTTCAGGATTTGCATCACTATGACACAGACTGGTAGATTGTTAATAGTTGATTAAAACTCAGCATTGATTAATTTCCAAGCTTGATTTCATGTCCCCTGTCAGTGATTCAGTTTTATGATTACAAGATAACCGGAAAAGGGAACAGGCAAACGCTTAAATTAGCAAAACCGCTGCTCACATAGAAACCTTGCTGTACAATGTAGCTTCGAGGAGCGCTGTGTCAAAACTATGCCTCTTGTGGAGAATGGGGGTATCGATCCCACTACCTATCGCATGCAAAGTGAACAAAAGTGAACTTTTCCAATATTTAGAAAATTGTGCAATAATTGATGCTGAGTCAGTGCACATTTGAAGCGTTTGCATTTCATTCAATGAGACAACTTCAAAGGTTTGTATCTGAAAGGTTTTTCATTGGTCCTGTTAAAAATAAGACCAAGCTAGGAAAAGTCTGGTGCAAAATCTTAAAGATTTATTAGATTTTCAGCTCTTTTCATTATATTGACCCCAGCATCCAACGCTTTGAAGCTACAAGAAAAATACACAAAAAGTTCATTCAGAACAAATTTCCCAATTTTCTGATGAATGTAAAAATATTTGCCAAGGTGCCTGTCGCCGGATATTCACTTATTGCTTGGCTCGTTGGTCTAGGGGTATGATTCTCGCTTTGGGCGTGAGAGATCCTGGACAAGCTTGTCTTTTACTGTATAAATAAGGGAACGAATTGCCAGACAGCGTCTGGAAGCAAGTACTCTCATGGGGTAGCAACAAACTCAAAACTAGCCTGTTTTTTTCCGCCTACATCAACAAGTTGATCCAGCTGTCAGATTTGGTGTTTCAAAGGAAGCAAGGACCGCTGGAACCCAGAATTCTCAATTGTAAACGCAGCTGCTTGATTAAAACTGTAACCGTTTGCTATTGGCTACCTGGTTCTGAAAGGCACTGTGGCGTCGTTACACATTCAAAAGAAATGAAACAGCATCTATGGTGGTCCCATATGATTTAGCGGTTAGGACTCCTGGTTTTCACCCAGACGGCCTTCCCCGTGAATGAAAGGCATCCAACCACACTTACAAGGATGGTTGGTGTATTTATGAAAAGGAACACAGCATCGTCCCTGGGTGGGCTTGAACCACCAACCTTTCAGTTAACAGCCGAACACGCTAACTGATTGCACCACAGAGACAGCTCTGCTTGTGAACATGGGCACAGCAACCAGATTGAACAAGGAATATGCAAATTTCCTAGTGATCCAATGGCTCTAGCAAGGGCACACAATTTGAGCCAATGGATAACGTGTGTGACTACACATTTACGGCATTTAACAGACGCTCTTATCCAGAGCGACTTACATGTCCTGATTACAGGGACAGTCCCCCTGGAGCAACTCAGGGTTAAGGGTCTTGCTCAAGGACCCAGTGGTGGTAGTGCTGGAGGTGGGATTTGAACCGGGGACCTCTTGATCCAGAGGTCCGTAGGCAAGTACCCTACCACTAGACCACCACCCGCTACACATCAGAGCATTGTAGGTTCTAGATGAAAATCCAGCTCGCTCGCTCTGTAGCTTCGTTACACATTCAAGAGAAATGAAAGAGGGCGATCTGCAGTCTTTGAACACAGTCCCATGTGGTCTAGCCGTTAGGATTACTGGTTTTCACCCAGACGGCCCAGATTCCACTGGCGGTATGACAAGGCTCCTTTTGAGCAAGGGCTTCTCGGATGAGGTTCAGGCAGTGTTTAAATAAAAACAATCATCAAACTACCAGGTGAAAGAAGAGAAATAATCTAGGAGTGTGACAAGCTTGTCAAATGAGAGATCGCGCCACAGACACATCTTTGCTTGCTGGGCGTTTCCACGGCCACAGCAGCGTTTGTGAGCTTGTTGGTGCAGTTTGGACTTTTGCTGGGCCAGTTGCCTTATGGTTGGCATCCATGGCTTCTTATAAGAACATTAAGCTCTGTCAGATGGCAAGCATAGACACAGCTCCCAGATCCAACAAACTCAAAACTAGCCTCCGTTTTCTCCCCCCACGTCAACTTCTTGTTCCAGCTGAAAGATTAGTTTAAAAAAAAGACAACAACAGGGTCCTGGAGGAACGTTGTTTCGTTTCACTATGTATTGTGTATATGGTTGAAATGACAATAAAAACCTACTTGATTAAACTTGACTTAATGAAAATTGGTGAAGCCTCTCAGAGGCTTTATTCCTCTATAAAAGGTGCAGGGCTTACATTGTCGTGGGAAATTGAAGTGTCAGAAATCAAATGAAGTCAAAAATCAGACCAAGTCAGAGAGATGCGGCACAACCACTTTACTGAAGAGTTTCAGCAGGCGTGGTCCAGTGGGAGCAGCTCCAAATGCTCATCCCAACTTTGGACTTTAAATACATTGCAAACACCTTTAAAATTGACATAAATCCTTCCCATTCATAGTTTTTCACCAATAATATTCAATGCTGTCATGATTAAAACCTCAATTTCGCCTCCTTTATCACTTCACCAACAACAGACAAAGGTCTTTTCACTGATGGCTCCCTGTCTTATCCACTACCAGCTTTTCAAGCTTACTTCCCATCCAGTATCCCATCGAGTTCTCAATTGTAAACGCAGCTGCTTGATTAAAACTGTAACCGTTAACTATTGGCTGTCTATGGAAACTATTGTTATACTATATTTAAACTATTGTTACTATTATAATAAAAATGTCACTCTTTGCTGCTGGATGTCTTCTGGGAACTCGTGAGACACTGGACAAAATGTGACTGTTTGCAGGTGCAACTGCTTGCTTTCCCGAGGGAGCTCAGTGGTGTGAGACACTGTAGGACAGGGACAAGAGTAAAGGGATTTTTACTATAACATTCCTGTCAGCGTTCATCAACTACACCACATAAGGTGAAAAACTAAACAAAAAAAGTGTCCTTTAAACCAGCACTTAAAAAATCACATGCTTAAAAAACACAACAAGTATTACATGCAATTTATTTTTGTTAGTACTAAATTTATCTTGATTTGAACTTCCATGCAGCCATTTTCTGCCGCTTGTCCCAAACAGGGTCGCGCCGGTGTCCAACCCAGCGCACACAGGGCAAGGACTGGGGACACACCCTGGACAGCTCACCAGCCCATCGCAGGGAGGAGCAGGACAGGTATGGCACTTTGCTCAATGGTACTTCAGCGCAACCCATTGGGAAGGGGCTCGAACCCCTGATCCACCGATCACGTGGCCAACGCCTGAACCACTAGGCCACCACTGTTGATTTGAACTTGTTCTAATGATAATGTCTTTTAATTCATTTTAACTGCAGTGTTATCATAAATTAAAATGTAATTATATTTCGAATATTTCAATAAAATGGTAACTTCAAAAAAATATATCTATAAAATTGATCAGTTATTTGTTGTTTACAGATGTGACTTTAAGTGACTTTATGTTAACAATTCTGAGTGACTGACAACTAAAATCTTTGTCACTCTTACTGGACCATAAGTACTAGATGGCTCCAGTCTAGAGAATCTGAACTGAGAATAAAAGCTCAACCAAGAAACAGGGACTTTGTGTTTCCAAACCTTGTGTGTGTTACTGACTTTCCAGATTGTGACCTTTGCATGTTTGCTGCGTCTGCTTGATTTTTCTGCGTCTGCTTGTTTACCTGGTTTGACCACGGCCTGTTTGTCCACTGGTGTTCAGCTTTTCTTATTTAAATACCAACGCTTACAGCAGCATTTTGTATCTCTCTCTTTCCAAGACTCACAGTAGAGTATTGAGCAGTGCTTCTCAGACTGGGGGCTGATTAAACATTTTTAATTAAACATTAAAAATCATTAAAAATGCTGTTTTAGAGAGAATCATATATCATGATGAGGGCATATTCATAAAAAGAATTGCATTTGTAGCATTTTAAAATACTGCACCCTGCTGGAGATTATCAGACCTCCAGCCAGAGTCTGGCCAGATCCGGGGCAACCGTCTCAGGATCAACACCACTGCAAGCTGGTAAGTCATTCACTAGAAAGTAACTACATTTTGACATTTAACATTTATTTATAATCATTTAAATATACTAACATTTAACAACATTTCTGTTGATATTATTTTGGAGCAATGATCCCATTTATGAAAATGTCCTCTAAACGTGTGGGTACGCTGGTCAAATGAGCATTGCTTTGACTGTCGTATCACTGCTTTAGCTAAGACTAAACGTTCCAACAGGATACAGATGTTTAAATGACATAGGAGGTCTAAAACATCAGCCAGTTAATCTGGTAATTCACCAGTTCTCTGTGTATCTTGTGTGATCAGTCACACTGAATTTCCAGATGGTGGGGTCTGAGGTTTAGGCTCCAGGTGAAGAAACTCTACTGAGCAAATGCCTTTAAATGAAGGAGTTGCCAGTGCTGATGACTCTCTCCCAGATTTACAGTAACATGACTGTAGCAGGTAACTGGTTAAGAACTGTGTGTGATGAGGTTTTCTTAAAGGAACAGCAGAGTGACAGTGAAGAATAAAAGCAGCTCCTGTTCTCTGTTAGATGCTCCAGATGAAACCACAGATGTGACTTATGCTGAAACTGAACTAAAAGTCAAGAAGAAGTCAAAGAAAAAACAGGACTGCTTGCCCAAGGGTGAGATCATCTGTTTGGTCTGAATGGCGCTGTTTAACACAACATGTAGTTTAAAAACAAATCAGGTGTTTCCTGGATTCTTGTTGGAGGCTAATTCGGGGTCTCTTGTCCACTATTAGGGAAGATCACCACAGACGCTGACACGGTCTACTCTGAACTGAAGCTGAGTACAGACAAAGGTACAGTGAGCTCAAGCAGGTCATCACAGTTCAGTGCTGCACATGTGATGCTGTGATTCCCTGTTCCTTCATCCATGCTGTATGAAACCACCACATCTTTGAGGAACACATCCTGTATTGCAATTGAAGATGAAACACAGAATCTTAAGTTTATGGTATATCTTCATTGATTGAAACAAAACTAAAACTTCATGTAACAAATCTTGATCTGCTGAGCCACAGTTAAACCCTTTATAAACTACCTGATAGAACCGCAGCCATATTCACAAAAAAACTGAATTCTGAAACTGAATTACTAGAATTCCTCTCAACTAAACCTGCTGATGTGAGCAGTAAACTACTGCTATGTGGTTTACGCGTATCATTAAGTGCACTGTAACAGCCCGCTTTTGTTAAAACTGCAAGGTTTAAATGTATTTACTCAACAACCTTACTTACAGGGAGCAGACCTGAGTGTGAACATGACATTTTTACATCTGCTTAATAACACTCCACAGCCACGATCAGATCTAGAACATCTGAAATACTGGTTTACCTCAGAGCTAACAACAACTTTACAATTCATCCTTAAAGGCACAGTTCAGTGTTTCAGATACTATTGTTTGATGTCTAGTCTAGTACATTTTTTATTTTAAATATTTAAAAGTATTTTAAATCTAAGCAGGGACATCTTTCAAGTTAAAAAACATAAAAGTATAAAGTTAATAATTTCATTCAAACTGCAAGTGAGAAAATGCTGTTGGATTTTCCTCATCCATTCAGCTCTAAACTGTGTTACATCCTCTCCTAAATGTATCTTACAGTCCCCACTATTTCCAGTGAATGAAGTGTTTGTTTTTCAATCTCGGTGGAGGATCTTTTACCTTGTTTGTTATCACTGTTAAAGTTAAGTGAAATCCCTGATCAAAACTGCACATTAATGGATATATTTTATATATTTATTACCTACAGAAATGAAACTGCAGCCTGTTTATTTCTGTGCATGCAGTTTCATTTAAATGATAAATTTACAATAACATTTACCATGACGCAGACCACTGGCCTGTAAAAGGCTTTACACACAAATATCTAAACTATGAAAAGCTTTTCTCTTAAAGGTCCATGAAGACGAGAAGAGACAAAACAAAAAGAGATGAGAAGAGACAAGAAGAGAGGAGCAGAGACGAGATGAGACGAGACACAGGGTGTCCACAAACATGGACAGTTGAGTTGTGACTATTTTACAATAAATAAACTCCCTCCAGATTACTGACTCAATGACTGATATTAGAAGCTGACAGTTATTCACTAGTACAGTGAAAATCATGTAGGCTATAAATCTCAGGGATAAACTATTAAATACAATATTTGAATAAAATAAATATATATATTGTTTGCATTACTGCCTACACAGATGTGTATACAGAGAAAAAATATCTGCATATTGTTGCTGCCAGAAGAAGTAGCTTTACAGGTTTTTTAAAAAATACCTTAATAGAAAAAGTAAAAAACAAACAAACAAAAAAACAACTTTCAATTTTTGGATTCCATGCCAAGTTATTATGGACCATTTACATTAATTGATGGTCTGATTATAGTTAATAAAGATTTTAATACAGTGGCTATAAAAGCTGGTCTTTCTGCAAATATATATATATATTTAGTATTAAAATAAAATAAAATAAAAATAAGCAAAAAACAGCATCGTTTATATAGTCCTGTATAGAAAATGGGTTAGGGAGGGAGGAAGTCGATCAGTTTGGGAAGGAGTGGGTCAGGATGAAGGTAAATGGTAATGACTTTTTTTAAACACACTTAATAACAAACGTACTCTTTGCCCCATTTCATTTATAGATTTCATTTTAAGATTAAAGCAGTTTTGATTAAAATCTCTATTAAATCTGTGTTTAAGTTTGTGTTTTATTCAGTGTTCAATGTTAAAAACCTTGTCATAACAAACCAGTATATTAAGGATATGTTTTTCTTTTTCATTTCTTTGTTTACACAAGATGTCTAGATAAAGGGGTTCCATCCATTCAGCATTTAGCATAAACCAGCAACTCATCACCAGCCTGATCATTTGTTTCTTTACTGCTTCATGTCACTTTAGTTAGATGCCTTTTTATTCTTCACTGATTCGTACAAAAACACAAAAAACAATGCTTACAATCCTGAAAGTAGTCATATACAGTGCCTGAAACCTGCCTGTAGGTTTTTTCTATTCTTCATTACATTTAATCTTCTAACGTTACATTTAGAATATAGGAAGTTTGGAAGCAAATGAAGAAGGAGGCTCAAGACTTTTGCACAGTGTGCTGTAAATTCTGTCAGTTCCCTCTGCAGAGTCTAAAACGCAATGCAGGAACTTAATCATGATATCACAAAGTAACAGTAAAAGTAAGGGCGAGAACATATTGTGTTCAAAAGATTTTTTATCTTTAATTCTATTTTTATGAAAGTGAAATTGACTATTCTTGTCATTCTGAAACACGGCACAGCACACAGTGAACCACAAAGAAATGACACCTCTGCATTTGACCCATACATTTACACTCTTGCAGCAGGGAGCAGCTATTGAAAGCGCCCGGGGAGCAGTGATGGGGACAATACTTTGAAGATGCTCCCATTTAATCATTGTGATCGATGCTAAAGATTCAAGAACACTTTTGAAGATAATTAACCATCAAATCAATGAAAGGCACCAAAGTCTAACCTAAAATATAATCTTAAAGAGATCTCATCTGTGGTTGGTTTCTTTGGGCTCTGGGCGTTCTAGCCAGATTTCTTCTTCTTTTTCTTTTGGCTGTTCCTGTTCAGTGGTCACCACAGTGGATCAACCGTCACCATTTCTTCTTGTATTCTGCATCTTCCTGCTTCAAACCAACCATCTGCATATCCTCTCTCACATATTTCTCTGTAACACCAGACTTCCTCATACAAAACCACAACTCCTCTCTTGGTGCTCTGTCATATATATATATATATATATATATATATATATATATATATATATATAATTATAGCAGAATTATATGGGCCTGGTTGTGCCATACGGACTTCTTCCTCACAACCAACTTGTGGGGCATAAGCACTAACATTCATTATCAAACCTTCAACCTCCAACACTCTCCACATACTCTTCCTTTAGGATAACACCTACTCCATTCCTCCTTCCATCCACTCCATGGAAGAACAGTTTTATACCCTCCTCCAATACACCTGGTCTCACTACCCTTCCATCTAGTCTCTTGCACACAGAATATCAACCTTCCTTCTCTCCATCATATCAGCTAATTCTCTACCTTTACCAGTCATGCTGCCAGCATTCAAAGTTCCTACCGTCACTTCCACTCTCCTGCAATTTTTCTCTCCTTCTCCCTCCAGACATGATTTAACTATAAAGAGTAATAGTGTTAAACACAACGTCACATGGTCCTGACAGTCCATATGATGTCATAAAGCTAAGTATGAAGAGTTTGGACCTACCTGAACCAGGTAAAAGAACTGCGTCATGACACTGACCCTGACCTGCACCAGCTCTTAAGTGATGGCACTACAGTTTGTTTCGCTCTGATTATTGGGGTGTTTATGCTTTTTAAAAAATATATTTGAAGTTGGTTTATTTCTCTTTGGAGTGATTTTTGATGATTTTGTGTCATTATTGTAATTAGTGTTGCAATTTTGGTGTGAAGTTGAGCTTTCTTTGGTTTATATTCAGGTTTTCTTATTTTGTCTGGGAGTGGCTGGAGTTTCCTGAACTTGCTCCAGGCAGTGGACTGTGTCCACTTTTGACAGCTACCAGTTTCTGTTCCTGTGTTCTGTGATGATGAACATTAGTTTTATGTTCTTCTGTGTCTCTTGTTCAGCAGGAGCTGTGGAGGTGATGAGGGTTAAACAGTGCTCGGATGCTGGGCTTCATTGTTCTCCTGATGTAGCGGCCTTGGTGTCGCAGTGTGTTCAGATAAATAAGCTTTATGCTTATTTATCTGTACAAACAAAATGGCTACCAAGTTACCAGAGAAAGGGGTGGAGATGGTGGCAGCTCAGAAGGTCACGGGGCACTCCGATAAAATAGTTCATTAAATTTCTATTCCTTCATTTCTGGACCAGAGGAGGATGGGTTCCCATTTCGGTTTTGGTTCCTCCCAAGGTTTCTTCCTCCTGTTTTGGGGAGTTCTGCCTCAGTCAGCCTGTGCTTACTCAGTAGGGGCTCTTACTCATGTTCTGTAAAGCTGCTTTGTGACCAGCAGTAAAGCACTATATAAATAAAACTGACTTGAAAATCATTTCTAGAGTTTGTCATCACCAGTGATGCAGGCAAAGCTCTGTGCTTTTGTCTGTGCAAGGGACTGCCTGCCAGTGGACGCAGCATTAACCCCAGCCTTTAATCAGATCGCACTGTCCTGCACCCCGTCATGGTCAGCAGGTGTGACCTCAGGGAAAGGCCTCTGGCAGTGTAAAGATAATTCATGGAGTTGTAAGGGTTTACAGAATAGCCAGTTGACCAGAATGTTTTCATGTCAAGGTCATAACCTTTTTAGAAATGGAAAGCTATGTTACCAGGGATGGATGGTCTGGCGTTTTATCTGATGTTTTGAGATTTTAGCACAACTTGCAAATGGGTTTTTCAGGAGTGTGTACTACTTGACAAACTTCCTGACAGTCATAGCTAGGGAGAGTTTCTTTGCAAATAATGTGATAGGAATGACCTGGGGAAGTTGTGACCAATAACCCTATTAAATACCAGTTGCAAAGGTTTTAATAAAAAAATGTAACTGCAAGCGTTGATGATATAAGAATGAGCTCCAGCAGTCAGGATTTGGCCAAAAGCTGACAGACAGCATTTCAGAATTTCAGAGGTTTGGAAAAAGAAAGGCCAACACTGCAAATATCCACTCTTTACATCAGCTTACTGTAACTGTCTGAACTGTCTGAACTTACTGAAGTGTAATTAATGCATTTCATATATAGATAGAAACATCTGACAAGAACTCTGAAGCAGAAAACTTAGTGAAAACCAATAATTGTGTCTTTCTCAGACTACTGTCCACAGCTGTTTACTGATCGCTTTTTGGTTCTTCCATTTTAATTTTTGTTATTATTTGAAAATCTGGCTGTAAATGGTGCGGATGTGCACAGCTCGACTGGTTCACGTTGTTCCCCCTTCACCTTTTTTTTTTTTGTAAAATGAAAGTGAAATGAATCACCTGATGTGATTTTATTTTTAAACTTGGCTTGATGGATTGTGGCCAGTCAGCATCAGTTTAGTCTACTGGAATCGTGGACATCATTTCCATCTTAATCATGTTGGTGATTGGATTTTCAGATTTCCTTCCTTCACTCTGTGTAGAGGAAGTCCTGTGTCCTGTGCTTGTCCTGCAGTCTGTTAGAGTTCAGCAGGAAAATCACTAGTGTCCCCCTGCCCACTTTCCAGACCAGGAAGAAGGCAGAGCAATTCATCATGGATTCTTCACACTCTGGACACAACCATTTTAAACTCCTCCCCTCCAGCAGGCGCTATAGTAAAAACATCCTGACACAGGAGCAGTTTCTTCCCCAGACCATCATTAACAGCCTTTCACTGCTCTTCACTGATCTTTCCTCTACTAAAGGGTCTGTAGTGGCTCTCATATTACACGTAGTGCTTGGACCCCCATGATCGCCACCTTCAGTTATACTCAATTTTTTATATTCAGTTTTTTTGTTCATTTTCTGAGGGTGCTGTAGACTGTCGAGGTTCTCATAGGCATAAAAGGCAAAAAATACCATGGACGGGTCATCAGTTCATCACAGGGCACATAAACTTAACAAACTGGTCGAAACTAAACAAACTGGTCAAGAGGGCCAGCTCTGTCCTGAACTGTCCACTCAAGTCCATCGAGCAGGTAGGGGAGGACAGGATGTTGTCCAAACTAACATCCATCTTGAACAACACCTCCCACCCCCTACACGAGACTGTACGAGCACTGAGCAGCTCGTTCAGCAGCAGACTTTTACTTTTTTTTGTAAGAAAGAACGCTACCGCATTCCTACCTGCTGCAATAATACTCCACAACTCATCATAACATTACATTGCTTGTTTATTATTATTATTATTATATATTATATTATATATATTATTATTATTGTTGTATATTATTATTATTATTACTGTATTGTATATTATATTATATTATTATTATTATTATTATTATTATTATTATTATTATTATTATATTATTTATTATTATTACATTTATTATTTATTATTACATTTATATTCATATTTTTGCTATATTTATATTTTGCTACTTGTTATTTATATGTATAATTCATTCAAAACGTATTACCGTGTATATTACTCTTGTAGATATGTATATGTATATATATATTATAGATAGATAATTTATTATTTATTTATATAGCCTCTACTTTTCTCCTGTACTTGTTCCTGGTTCCTCTTTCTATATCTTTATATATTTTTTCTTTTCTTTCTGTACACCTGTCTTTTTTTTTATAAGAGCCCTGTAACGCCCAAATTTCCCATTCGTGGGATAATAAAATATCACCTTACTATACTCTACTCTACTCTACTCTAAACGACCATAAACTCAAAGAAATAAACTCTCAGTCACAGAAATAAAACAGCAAAGGAAATGACAGAACTTTCAGTGAGCCTGAGGAACAGAGGGTGTGAGTGTGTGAGCGGCCGGCTCACAGAGTGTCTCTGATAATGAGTTTGTTTCAGCTGACTCTGCGCCATGGAGTGCAGGTGTGTGTTGAAGCAAATTGGGCTGGAGGAGTGTGTTGGTGGTGGGACAGGCTGTGCTGTGACCTGCTGTTGGTGTTTGGATTCCACTCTCCACCACCTTTAAAACAACAACTTTTTCAAATTAGTACTTTGATTTGTGGTTATGTGCATTTTCATCTCTTTCTTGAGTCACTAGTGTAGGGTTGATGGGTCACATGTCTAGAAGGGAAAGGTGGAATGATTTGGATTTCAGTATCTCTTGGGTCTTTGAGCTTCTTTCAGAGTAACTTGAACTATCACTTAGGAAACCACACACCTGTGACATTTAGCGTAAATACACTCTGCTCAGACACAGATTGAGTCGCTGTTTCCTGTTCAATGTGGTCTTTATGATGATTATTAATAATAAGCCACACAGAGCAGCACATCTGTAATATAACAAACACTTGAAGCACTGCAGCTTGGACTAACTGTAGATAGGAACTGAATATAATAAAAAGTAGTTCACTCAGAGAGTGAATACTGCACTGGATTTCACCCAGAAATGAGGTGACATGAGAAAACAGTAGGACTCTATGATAGACTTAAAGAGAGAGGAAACTTTGTTGCACAGTTCATCCCATCATCTGCTCCATGTGTTTCAATAGATTTAACACTTCATTGCATGATGTTTAGTGCAAAGTGGTTAAATGCAGAGGTCCAATTTCGTTGTGGTTCATTGTCTGCTGTGCTTTGACCTTGCAATGACAAGGATTTTCACTTTCACATCTGAATTCTTTGTTTTCTACTGAAAGAGGAGCTCAGGAAACAGGGATGGAGATGTTTCAGCTCTAGTAAGTTTACTAAGACCTCACTGAGAAGAAGAGCTGGAGTGAGAGCAGAGAGGACTGCAGACAAAGAGAAGCAGAGCTGATGATCATAAACAGAGAAGAACAGATAAGAGAGAAAAAGCTCAGAGGTTTATCCATCCTGAGGCTGCAGACACTTCTAAATAGATCAAGACAACAGTGAGGGTGAATGTCCAGTGTGTTTCTCCATTTATCCTGAGAACACCGGGAATAGAAAAAAAAACATTTAAATAAATGTGAATAAAATGAAATGCTCCAACATGCCTTTCTATCAAATAAATTAAGCTTAAAACATCGTATAAATATAAAATGAATATATAAAATAAAAAAATATTGCTCCACCTCCGTAGCCAAACCTTCCATCATTCTTGGAAAAATATAATAAAGCAAAATAAACTACTAGGGACGTCTTGATAAGAGTAACTAGACTTTAGGACTTAGGTTTCAGGATGTGAAGGACTGTGCCGTGAACTGGACACAGGTGGAATAAATCTGATGATGGACTAACCTGATTTTCTCTCTAATCATTCTGTATTGTTGAAGCTTCTCAGAGTCTTTAGAATGTCTTAAACAACTTAGAATTTAGAATTCATAACTTCAGAACTCAGAGTGTGTTTGAATCTTAACACGGCAACAGTGAACAGCAGGTTTTAAATCATGTTTGTTTTGACGACAGTGATGTAACAGGCTCACAGATCTCATCTTGGTCATTTGGATTTTGAACACAAAACGTGGATACAATTCAGGAATGTGTGGTTCCATAAGCTTTTGCCCTGAGAGATCGCCGAAATGAACCCAACAAAGACATCTGCTGGAAAAAGGAAGACCCCGTAAAAAGTGGAAGTAATGGATGAACAGAAAGAAGAGAGAAAATGATGAGAATCCAGTTAAGATGCAGGAAGGGATACAGAAAGAGGAAGAAAATGCATTGTTGGAGGAGGTGGTAACAATGGAGGTGAAGAAAGGAGAGAAGCTGGAGGAGCAGGAGAGGATACAGGAAGAGAAACTGATGAAGAGAGGACAAGTGATGGAGGAGGGAGAGCAGGAGGAGAAAGAGCAGAAAGTGATGAAAGAGGCGGTGAAGGATTTTAAGGAGAAGGGAAGAGAGGAGGAAACTGATGGGCCGGGAAAGGAAGAGATTTCCATGGAGATGCCAGCTGTTGTGAGGCTTGAGGAGGGAGTAACATCATCAGGTCAGTAAATAAATAGCTGATTTTTAAACGGCCCAGACGTTATTACGGGTTATTATAGGTTATTAAGTAGAATAAGTATCTGATGATTGAGTAGTCAGTAAGTATCTAATTGTCAATTAGTCAGTCAATATCTAACGACTGATTATTCTATAAGTATTTGATTATTCATCAGTACAGGAGTTACTGATTATAATAAATTAATGATGTACCTGAGAATCAGTGGATGATTGTATTAATGAATTAAATGGTAATATTTTGTTGTATATTAAAATCTGCTCTGTGAACTCTCCAGTCATGTTTATAATCATTCATAATCCATACTTAAATAAAGTAGATAAAGTATCAACATCACTCTTTGTTATCACTCCAGGTAATGCCGCCGGTGAGGAATCCAGCACTGCTGCTGTTGCTGCTGCTGCTGCTGGTGAGGCTGCAGGAGCAGCTGCTGCTGCTGTAGCAGTTGCTATTGTGGGTACTGGTGCTGCTGGTGCTGCTGGTGCAGCTGGTGCTGCTGAAATTGCTGTTGCTGCTGCTGCTGAAGCTGAGCTCAACAGAAAACTGGTTGAAGGTAAATGCAAGCGAAAGTGAAGATTCATATATTATGCAAATTACACAATTTATATCCATCCAGGGGACATTTAATCAGAAACACCCACTTTAGAAGAGCAGGTTGTTCAGCAGGTGTTAATGTATATGTATAGACTGTATATAGTATGTATATATGAATATATGTTAATATATAAACTGTACAGAGACCACGTGCTGTCGTACACTTTATTCCCTCCATGCATTAATGGAAAAGGACCAGCACTCACTGAGACACTGCAGTACAGAGAACTGACCTCCTAAAGAATAAGTGGTTACGGTGGTTTCTATGGTGATCCCTTTCCATTAACACATGGGATGGAGGGGATCTGATAAACCATGCAGTGACAGATGGGCTACTTTCTGTAAACTGAACCAACTTGTTTCTGTTCTTCTGTCAGAGCTGCTGCAGAAGATCCAGAGCAGCACCTTCAGGAACTCCAGTGACGGCATGAACCAGTACCTGCAGGAAAACACCACCTTCAAGGTACCAGTTTGTAAGACTTTCAGAGACCATATTCATATATGACTTATAGTTATTCTTACAAAAAGGAATAATAAACACTTAAATAAACTGATAAGTGTCGATAATTAGTGATGTAGAACTGCTTTACTGCTTTGTTCTGTAGCCTCTCCCTCACACCCACAACGCTGGTGCAGCAGCTGCTGACCTCCACCTGACCGTCAGGAAGAAAGAGCCAGTGTCTGGGAGAGGGAACTGCTGAAAACACCAAGAGAAAAGAAAAGAATAAGAAAGATGGGAAACATCAGAAAAACTGAAGATTGACTGAATGGGACGTCCATCCATCCATCCATTTTCTTCCGCTTATCCGAGGTCGGGTCGCGGGGGCAGCAGCTCCAGCAGGGATGCCCAGACTTCCCTCTCTCCGGCCACTTCTTCCAGCTCCTCCGGGCGGAGCCCAAGGCGTTCCCAGGCCAGCCGAGAGACATAGTCTCTCCAGCGTGTCTTGGGTCTTCCCCTGGGTCTCTTTCTGGTGGGACGTGCCCGGAACACCTCACCAGGGAGGCGTCCAGGGGGCATCCTAATCAGATGCCTGAGCCACCTCATCTGAATCCTCTCGATGCGGAGGAGCAGCGGCTCTACTTTGAGCCCCTCCCGGATGGCTGAGCTTCTCACCCTATCTCTAAGGGAGAGCCCAGACACCCTGCGGAGGAAACTCATTTCGGCCGCTTGTATTCGCGATCTCGTTCTTTCGGTCACTACCCACAGCTCGTGACCATAGGTGAGGGTGGGAACGTAGATCGACTGGTAAATTGAGAGCTTTGCCTTCTGGCTCAGCTCCTTCTTCACCATGACGGACCGATGCAGAGCCCGCATCACTGCAGAAGCTGCCCCGATCCGCCTGTCGATCTCCCGCGCCATCTTACCCTCACTCGTGAACAAGATCCCAAGATACTTAAACTCCTCCACTTGGTGCAAGGTCTCACTCCCAATCCTGAGAGGGCATTCCACCCTTTTCCGACTGAGGACCATGGCCTCAGATTTAGAGGTGCTGATTCTCATCCCAGCCGCTTCACACTTGGCTGCGAACCGATCCAGAGAGTGCTGAAGGTCACGGCATGATGAGGCCAACAGGACAACGTCATCTGCAAAAAGCAGAGACCCAATCCTGAGCCCACCAAACCGGACCCCCTCAACGCCCTGGCTGCGCCTAGAAATCCTGTCCATAAAAGTTATGAACAGGATCGGTGACAAAGGGCAGCCCTGGCGGAGTCCAACCCTCACCGGGAACAGGTCCGACTTACTGCCGGCAATGCGGACCAAGCTCTGACACCGGTTGTACAGGGACCGGACAGCCCTTAACAGGGAATCCGATACCCCATACTCCCGGAGTACCCCCCACAGGAGCCCCCGAGGGACACGGTCGAATGCCTTCTCCAAGTCCACAAAGCACATGTAAACTGGTTGGGCAAACTCCCATGCACCCTCCAGGACCCTGCTAAGGGTGTAGAGCTGGTCCACTGTTCCGCGACCTGGACGAAAACCACATTGCTCCTCCTGGATCTGAGGTTCGACTATCCGACGGACCCTCCTTTCCAGGACCCCTGAATAGACTTTCCCCGGGAGGCTGAGAAGTGTGATCCCTCGATAATTGGAACACACCCTCCGGTCCCCTTTCTTAAAGAGGGGGACCACCACCCCGGTTTGCCAATCCAGAGGCACCGTCCCCGATGTCCATGCGATGTTGCAGAGGCATGTCAGCCATGACAGTCCTACAACATCCAGAGCCTTGAGGAACTCTGGGCGGATCTCATCCACTCCCGGAGCCCTGCCACCAAGGAGCTTTTTGACCACCTTGGCAACCTCGACCCCAGAGATGGAAGAGTCCACCTCGATGTCCCCAGGCTCTGCTTCCTCCTCGGAAGGCATGTTGGTGGAATTAAGGAGGTCTTCGAAGTACTCCCCCCACCGACCCACAACGTCCCGAGTCGAGGTCAGCAGCATACCATCCCCACTATACACTGTGTTGACGCCGGATGGTGGACCAGAATTTCCTCGAAGCCGTCTGGAAGTCCTTCTCCATGGCCTCTCCAAACTCCTCCCATGCCCGAGTTTTTGCCTCAGCAACCACCAGAGCCGCATTCCGCTTGGCCTGTCGAAACCAGCTGCCTGGAATCAGCTGCCTCCGGAGCGCCACTGGCCAAAAAGGCCCGGTAGGACTCCTTCTTCAGCTTGATGGCATCCCTCACCGCTGGTGTCCACCAACGGGTTCTAGGGTTGCCACCGCGACAGGCACCGACCACCTCCCGGCCACAGCTCCGGTCAGCCGCCTTGACAATGGAGGCGCGGAACAAGGTCCATTCAGACTAAATGTCCCCCACCTCCCCCGGGACGTGGTTAAAGCTTTGACAGAGGTGGGAGTTGAAGCTTGTCCTGACAGGGGACTCTGCCAGACGTTCCCAGCAGACCCTCACGATGCGTTTGGGCCTACCAGGTCTGACCGGCATCCTCCCCCACCAACGAAGCCAACTCACCACCAGGTGATGGTCGGTTGACAGCTCCGCCTCTCTCTTTACCCGAGTGTCCAAGACATGGGGCCGCAAGTCCGATGACACGACCACAAAGTCGATCATTGAACTGCGGCCTAGGGTGTCCTGGTGCCAGGTGCACATGTGGACATCCTTATGCCTGAACATGGTGTTCGTTATGGACAATCCGTGACGAGCACAAAAGTCCAATAACAAAACACCGCTCTGGTTCAGATCGGGGGGGCCATTCCTCCCAATTACGCCCTTCCAGGTGTCACTGTCATTACCCACGTGAGCATTGAAGTCCCCCAGCAGGACGATGGAGTCACCAGGAGGGACGCTCTGTAGCACCCCCTCCAGAGACCCCAGAAAGGGTGGGTAGTCCAGAATGCTGTTTGGCGCATAAGCGCAGACAACACTAAGGACCCGTCCCCCGACCCGAAGGCGGAGGGCCGCCACCCTCTCATCTACCGGGGTAAACCCCAATGTACTGGCGCCAAGCCGTGGAGCAATAAGTATGCCCACAGCTGCTCGGCGCCTCTCACCGGTGGCAACTCCAGAGTGGAAAAGAGTCCAGCCCCTCTCAAGGAGACTGGTTCCAGAGTCCAAGCTGTGCGTCGAGGTGAGTCCAACTATATCTAGCTGGAACTGCTCAACCTCGCCCACTAGCTCAGGCTCCTTCCCCACCAGAGAGGTGACGTTCCACGTCCCTAGAGCCAGCTTCTGCAGCCGAGGATCGGACCGCCAAGGCCCCCGTTTTTGGCCACCGCCCAGCTCACAACGCACCCGACCTCTTTGGCCCCTCCCACAGGTGGTGAGCCCATGGGAAGGGGGACCCACGTAGCCTCTTCGGGCTAAGCCCAGCCGGGCCCCATGGGTGAAGGCCCGACCACCAGGCGCTCGCCAGCGGGCCCCACCTCCAGGCCTGGCTCCAGAGGGAGGCCCCGGTGACCCACGTCCGGGCGAGGGAGAACGTCTTCCAAAGTTTTTGTCCATCATCAGAGGTCCTCTGAACCGCTCTTTGTCTCTTCCCTCACCTAGGACCTGTTTGCCTTGGGTGCCCCTACCAGGGGCATAAAGCCCCCAACAACATAGCTCCCAGGATCATTGGGACACGCAAACCCCTCCATCACGATAAGGTGGCGGTTCAAGGAGGGGGAATGGGACTTATTAATGTAAATATTGTACATACTGTAAATATTATTGTTGTTTTATTTTTTCTTGTAAATAATATGATATAATCTAATGTTCTGCATTGTTAAAATGATCTGATTGTATTACTGTGATTTTAATTGTATTGTATTATTGTGATTATTATTGTATTGCTGTAAATTGTTATTTAAATATTTTTGGAAAAATGAAATGAATCAGCACTGTTGTTTATTAAGCAGATGAATGTCATTTTGCTTTCTTTATTTAAGTTTTTATCCACAGAACAGTTCACATGATTCAATTTTTGTTCTAAAGAAAAAGTTGGCCAAAAACCAAATGTACATAACTTTTCTTTTAAACCAAACACACTGCTTCTTGGAGAACATCAGTCGGGTAATCCCAGCTCAGAGACGGGTTTTCCCTTTTTAAGGTTCTTTATTTACACTTAAACTCTGTTAAACACAGTAATGACCTGCTGTAACCAATTATCTGAGAGCAAGCACACACACGGTCAATTCAAATAAGTCTGCGAAACCTTTAAAGCATTAGCAGAAAGGGACTATCTAAAGGTATTCTCTTCAGGCGGTGTGTTTTTATTTTCACAAAGCAATAAAACTTGGAATCAGGTGTGAAACACTGAGGCGATTTAAGGCTTGTATTAAAATAGTATCAGTCCTTGTTCAGAAGTATCACCTGTAAAAAGTGTCAGGGTAGGTGAACCATCACAGTGATGTTCTCCTCTCAGACCTTCTGCAAACAGCTGGAAGAGCCTGACTGAGTTCAGCAGCATCATCAGTCGGGGTGTTGGACCTGCTTCCTGTCAGAGCGACGCTGATCAGCGTGAAGGCTTCGACTGATTCAGGAACCAGCAGAGCTCACAGCTCTGCTTTTTCCTAACTTGAGACACAGATTCACTGATGGACCCAAAATGAAAGATAAACTGTTTTGTACACCGTTCTAAAGCATTTGGCTGATTCGCTGTTTTTCATATGCGTTAGATTTTGCAGCTGATATTAAATTAATTGTAATGTTCTGCAGCCTCACACTCACAATAACATTTACATTTAAACACAATGTTTTATTCTTCTGAGAGTCTGAACTCACTCGTTAGACTAAACTGACAGAAGATAATAAAGCCACGTTCTCTGGGCTCGTTCTCGAATCGTGTTTCTTTTAAATGTGTGTTTGGTGTAAAATTCTGAACAGGACTGAAGTAAGCAGCATTATTTTCAGCAACTTGAGAAAGTTAAAAAATATCTTTAGTGTTCACCAAATGCTTTTAACATTATAATGTACATGTTTATTGGAGATGCTTACACACACACTTCAACGGCCACCATGATGATGCGGTCAATCGCTGCCAGACTGCAGGACTGAGAAAAATACCGTTTAAAGAATAAAGCACTCTGGAGGATGGAGAAGATTATAGAAGGAAGTGAGGAACGTTTCACATTTGTAGCGTTTATATGTAGGTAGAACCACATTTATAATAAAGGTCAGTTCATCCATCAGTGTTACTTTATGTGAAATCTGTTGTAAATTCTTTTATAACCTGGACAGAGTATAGTTACTCTGCTGAAATCTGATTGGCTGAGCCGTGTTCTATCGACACGTGTCCCAAATCACACACTACCTCCCTTCTTACTACACACAGAGTTCTATTTCTTTTTGTAACAGTTTCTACAGAGAAACAAAACACGCCATGTAAAAAAATGAAGACACCCCATGAAATATTCAGTTCTTTATTGAGAAATGTTCACATATCAATGTCTAATCTTGTTTATTTATCTGTGGAAAAGAAAGTGATTTAATTGCTGGTAAACAGCAAACATTAACCTTGATTTATTCATTTCACAAATGAGATCAACAAAACTGTGTATTTTAACTGAGGAAAAAGTTAGGACACCCTACCCCCTAATAGATAGTGTTCCCCCTTTGGCTGAAATAACTGCAGTGAGATGCTTCTTGAAGCATCTACCAGTCTCTGACATTGGTCTGAGGAAAGTTTGATCAGCTCCTCAGTGCAGAAATCTTTAAGCTGTGAGATGTTCGTGGGGTTTCTTGCATGTACAGACTGTTTCAAGTCGCCCCACGGCATCTCTTCTGGGCTTTGACTCGGCCACTCCAGGACTCTCCATTTCTTAGTTTTCAGCCAGTCCTTGTGGATTTAATGCTTTGGGTCATTGTTGTGTTGCAGGGTCCAGGTCCAGGTTCAGCTTTAATGTTCTTACAGATGATTTCACATGTTCCTCAACCACCATCTGATGCACGTTAGAATTCTTGGGGGATTCTATGATGGTGAGTTGGCCAGGTCCTGCTGCAGCAAAGCATCTCCAAAACATGACACTTCATGACCTCCATGCTTCATAGATGGTATGAGGTTCTTTTCCTGGACTCTTTTCCAACTCTTTTCCTGTTCTGGTGTGCAAATAATTAAATTTTAGACTCTTTCTTTCTTTCTTTCTTTCTTTCTTTGATCGCCACTGTGGATCGCTGTTTCCGTTTCAATCTTTCAGTCTTCTGTATCTTCTTCCTTCAAAAAGACGACCTACATGTCCTCTCTCAAAACGTCCATCAACCTCTAACTTTGTCTCCAAAACATCTAACCTGAGCTGTCCCTCTAATATATTAATTTATAATCCTTTCTATCCTATTCACACCCAAACGAAAATCTCAGCATCTTTAACTCTGACACGTCCAGCATCCTGTGTTTTCATCAGTTCCACCAGCACCCTGTAGACTAACAGCACCGCTGGTGGTCTTTGTTAACCTCAACCGATCTGGTATGGAAATCTGTTTTGTTATCCACATATTGAATTAGCAAAAGTTTTACACCGCAAGCTGAGTTTTACACCGGGTTATCAATAAATTTATTTATTTGTTTATTTATTGGTTAATTTTTAAATCATAAAACACTGACATGAACCTCAATCTGAAGAGCCCAATTTCTGTAGACATTGTCCACATGAATCTGCTGTAAAGTTTGTCTCAAGGTGTCTCAGTCATGCTGTAATTTACACAAGAAGTTTAATCCGCTGCGTTTAGGAGAAGAGTGGCTGTGTTGAACACAAAATCAAGCTCCACACCAGAGTTTCACAAAGTGTTGTTCTGAATTTACAGAAAAAACCACCAAGACTGATCTCTGATCTCTCTCTTCGTCTCTTCCAGCTCCTTTCTCTTCTGTCCCACCTGCAGACCCCCAACTATGCCCACACTTTAGCTGCGCGTTTATTCCAGTCTTTACGGTATCTCACCCACCAGGACAGTCGTTCTTTCTCCGAAGAAACTGAGATATTCAGATCATTACTATGAGAATGTTTACTGATTTTGATGTTGAAAAAAAAAAGCGAACAGCCAGCAGAGAGTAATAATCCTCGACCCGGTGTTTAGTACATTTGTCGAAGTCTGAAGAAGGAAGTGAAAGTGAAAGTAAATCTGCGTTCCAATCCGCGCCCTTCTGCTCCTCCACTCGACACTACCGAGTGCACTTCTCACGGTGCTGCGCTGTCTTTTACACACTGTTGAGGGCGGAAGTGTGAAGTTTGGGACGCAGCCTAAAGTTTTCCCGACGCCATTCCAGCAGGAGAGGAGAGTCCGGACTTCAGCGGGGTGATTTCACACAGTAAGTTCCTGAACCGACCCTGATGTTTTATACTGGAGCTGAAAGAACACACACACTTCTTCTGCTGATGGACACAGAGAGACTCTCCAGTGGAGTCTCTCTTCTTTGAGGGTCCAGAGGTGGAGAAGGTCCTCACTGCTGGAGGTGAAGCTGTCTGTGTGGAAGTGCAGGGCTGAGCTGCTCTTCAGCTTTTAAAGCTGGATGTTCAGCACAGCTCGCTTTACTGGATTTCAGTGTGAACCAGTCCAGACTAGAGAGCAGGGTGGGCTTCATGAGGAGCTTCACAGAGCAGTCCTGCAGCTGCACACTGAACTGACCTGCTTCAGTGTTTGATTAACTATTCAACAGAAGAGCAGCAGGTGCTCAGGGGACATTTACAGTCCTGTCACTACAAACTTTATTTAAAATGTAAAAATAATGTGTTTTTTTATTAAGTTTAAACAAACACACAGAAGGTGTTGAAGCTGTTTAGTCTTTTGAGCATTTCTTTCAATATTAATGTGACTTTTTTACATCAGTAAAAAATTATTTATTGAAAAATACTGAAAAATATTTGACCAGAGTCGTACAAAACCTCGTGCACGACCAATAAAATCACTCTGTAAAATGTGTTTTTGGTGCCTGAGCTGCACAAAAGCGTGTGGTGTGTAAGAGCCTGTGTGAGACTGTAATCACTGCAGGTTTATTTCTGGATGGAGCTTCAGGAAGAAGAAGCTCATTAACGTCCCGTTCTGAAGAGAGACTCGTTCAGCTCTTCTCTGTGTGTGTTGACAGAGAGCAGATCTCCAGTGTGGAGCTGAGAGTGTGTGAAGAGAAACTGCTCCATAATGGAGGATCTTCATTCCAGCACTGCAGGAGGAGCCTCTGATCCACAGTGAGTCCTTTTACAGGGTTCTACAGGAAACAGGAAGAACAGGATATCTGACCCTGCTGTTCAGACTAGTTTTAGAAAAGTCAGTGACTCCTCAACAACAGCCTCTCTCATCCTGGATCATCACTGATGAACTGTTTTCAGGGTGAAGAGAGCAGAGCCTCCAGAACCTCCAGAACCCAGCTGTGTGTCTATGAAGAGTGATTGGTCCAAAGACCTAAATCCTCCTGCTTTCAGCAGAGAACCTGTTCCCTCTGATCCAGAGTCAGTAAAACACTCAACACTCAGAGAGTCTTTTACCATCATTTACCTGATTTATACACACACACACACACACACACACAAACAAACACAAATACCTACAAAATCACACAAACACACCTACCTACACACACCGATGCACACAAACAACTACACACACACACCTATGCACACACACACATGCACACACATGCACACAGCTACACACCTATGCACATAAACACCTACACGCACACACACACACATTACACACTCAGAGAGTTTTTTACCATAATTTCCCTGATTTACACACACACCCACACAGAAACACCTAAGCACACACAAAAACCCACATACACACCAATGCACACAAACACTTACACACATACACACACCCACACACACACACACATGCACATATGCACACACACACACCAACACACACGCAAATAGGCACAAACACACAAACACCTACTTGCACACGCACACACACCAATGCACACAAACACCTACGCACAAACACCCACACACACAACTACCCACACACACACACGCGCGCGCACACACACACACACACACACACACACACACACTACAGCCTCTCTCATCCTGGATCATAATGGATGAATTGTTTTCAGGATGAAGAAAGCAGAACCTCCAGAACCCAGCTGTGTGTCTATGAAAAGTGGCCGGTCCCAAGATTTAGAACCTCCTACTTTCAGTAGAGAACCTGTTCCCTCTGATCCAGAGTCAGTACAACACTCAACACTCAGAGAGTCTTTTACCATTATTTACCTGATTTACCAACACACACACCAACACACACAAACACCTACACACATATACACACACCAAACAACACACACACCTACGCCCGCACACAAACAACTACACACACACACCAACACACACCCACACCTACACACAAACACTGTGT
>JABMDN010000844.1:0-28611 GCA_017165825.1 Hepsetus odoe | reverse complement strand
ACCCCGTTTGGGACAAGCGGCAGATGATGGATGGATGGATGGATGGATGGATGGATGGAAAGAGCTCATATCAGAAGTGAAATTCAAACCCACGCCTCTAGGGGAGACTGTGATCTGAACGCAGCACCTTAGACTGCTCAGCCATCCTGATATATAAAGACTATGCTTTGCTTTTTTACAAAGATATAATATGTCATTAACATTGCTCACGCCTCTTCTAAAGATCCTTTTGTTTCTGTGAACAGATGTCATCCACTTAAATGCATTTCAACAAACATTTTACAAAATCTAGTAGTTTGCAGAAATCCAAACTTCCTGTGGCAAATATAGCTGCCTTTCAAGCAGCTGACCCGGGTTCAATTCTAGGCCAACGCAGCGGTTGCTGGCCTGTGTCAGAGAACAGGGAAAACTCCTTAACTTGCTTAACCTGTGATCTTGCCGTTATTAGCACCAGGCTCTAACTGACTGAGCTAACTGGCCAAACGGTGAGCTATTTTCGCCACTGCCGAGTCACACGGTGGTCGTTCCTTGACTAAACCGCATGAAGGACATGTCGGCATTAATCTGCCCGTCTTGCAAAGCTTGGCGTTATTGTTGTCAGACATGACTTGCAAGTCTTAGTGAATACTGATGGAAAAATGGCAGGAAATTTTCTTTGATTTACTTTGTGGATAAATCTTTTTCTGATTTGTTTTCAAGCTTTTATGGAGAAAAGTGTCCAAGAAAGCGTGATCAACTGTGCTGTGTGTACAGCCAGATACTCTGAAGCTATTCCCATGAGCCGGCCTTGAGGATGCGGTGGTCCTTGTTAGTATAACGAACAGTATCTCAGAGATCGGGGTCCGATTCTCTGACGAGGAGTTTGCTTGCATTTTGCTCTTTCCGAGACCTGCCATTTGAGCAGCAGCAAATTAAGGAGTGTTCCCTGCTCTCTGACACAGGCCAGCAAAAACCACTGTGTTGGCCAGGAATCTAACCCACGTTAACTGCTTGGAAAGTAGCTATGCTCACCACTATACCTCCAACGCTACCTCAAGGCTGCCTGGCACTTCATACCATGAAAACTTTCAGTCCTTAACACCAACCTTCAGTCCTTATCAATGGTGACTACATTGTGTGTCCTGGACGCCTTGGTTTGCTGCAAGGAACCCACAAAAACATAAAAATCTCATCGATTAGATACATTTAAGATAAGATCTTACGATATTAAGATACTCAGAATATTTGACTGTTCTGTAGAACTGGAAGTCAGTTTTGGGGAAACACGAGGAACTGTGCATGCACCACGGAGGTGAAGTTTGACTCCGGCAGGCTGCCATTCCTGTAATGAATTTAGTCCTTAAACTTTCACACAGTTTGCAGGAAAAGAGTTACCTTCTGAAGTACTGGCAAAACATAAACAGAACCTGGAGCCATTCATCACACAGTACAGATGTACTAAATCCTACACTCGCCAACAATCATTTTTAAAACTTAGCCTCAAAACACCAGCCTTCTCACAACTAAGTTTAATGACTGTTTTATTTACAGCTACATCTTTAACTCAGATCTTGATCCTCAGTAAGCTCACCTCTTTGAACAGGTTGTAACACTCACTGGAGAGCACCCACCAATGCTTGCTCTCCAAGCCGCTGTACACAGACTTGTGCTGCAGCAGTAAATAAATAGATGTTTATTAGATTGACAAAATAATCAAGAATTGCACAGAAACATCAAGCTTTTTCTCATGCAAAGAACATAACCTGGAAAAAGGATGGTCAGAATTGGGATTTTAATGCACGCCTCCATATGGAGACCAGAATCCTCAACAGTTAAAGATGGTTACAACCTTGAGTGTGGAGCCTTTGACCGCTCAGCCATTCCAGCTATTCTCGAATGTAAGTAGATGTATTTTAGATTGACAAAATGATCAAGCATTGTTCAGAAATATCAAGATCTTTCTCATGAAATGAGCATTCTTTAGGACAAAAGACTGTCAGAAGTGGGATTTGAACCCACACTTCCATATGGAGACCACAATCCTCAACATTTAAGGAAGGTTGCAACCTTGAGGCTGATGCCTTATACTGCTTGGCCATTCTGACACTGTACAAATGCCATCAGGTATTTTTAGATTTACAAAATGACCAAGAATTGCTAAGAAACATCAAGATCTTTACCATGAAATGAACATTCTTTGATCCCTGCCATGGGCTGGTGACCTGTCCAGGGTGCGTCCCCCGTCCTCACCCGGTTGGACACCAGCACTCCCCCGCGACCCTGTTTGGGACAATCGGCAGAAAATGGACGAAATGGATGAACATTCTTTGATCTTATTTTTGGAAATAGGACTGTCAGAAGTGGGATTTAAACTCACACCTCCATACGGCGACCGGCATCCTCAACATTTAATGAAGGTTGCAACCTTGAGTCTGGAGCTTTTGACTACTCAGCCATTCTGGCTTTTCTTGAATGTAAGTAGATGTATTTTAGATTGACAAATGATTTGGGCCAAGGACCTTTAGATTTCCATATAGAACCTACAATGTTCTGATGTGTAGTCACACAATTTATCCATTGGCCCAAATCGTGTGCCCTTGCAAGGGCCAGTGCATCACTGGGAAATTTGCTTACTCCAGAGTAAATCTGGGAGCTGTGTCCATGCTTGCTGTCTGACAGAGCTAAATGTTCTTATACGTAGCCATGGATGCCAACCATAAGGCAACTGGCCCAGCAAAATTGTAAACTGCACCAACAAACTCACAAAAGCTGCTGGCAGCTTGGCAAATATTTTTACATTCATCAGAAAATTGGGAAATTTGTTCTGAATGAGCTTTTTGTGTGCTTTGCTGGTAGCTTCAATGTGTTGGATGCCAGGATCAATATAATGAAAAGATCTGAAAATCTAATTAAGATTTTGCACCAGACTTTTCCTAGCTTGGTCTTATTTTTAACAGGACCCATGAAAAACCTTTCAGAGACAAACCTTTGAGGTTGTCCCATTGAATGAAATGCAGACGCTTCAAATGTGCACTGACCCGGCATCAATTGTTGCACAATTGTCTAAATATTGGAAAAGTTCACATTTCTTGTATCGCAAATTTGACCTTGTGGCTTACTCAGTATTTATTTCTGTGTTCTGATTCTTAGCATTGACTTTTTAGTTGGTTATGCTGAAATATAGATGTAAGGCAGTAGATCCGTTCAAGCATTGGCAGATTGGAAAACCCCTTTTGGATTTTTCACTGGATCAAAAGTCTTCACTTATGAGAACCTAAGTCTATAAAAACTTTCATCTCACCTGAACAAGGACTTCAGATTAAAAGTCTGATGCTCTACCGACTGAGCTGTCCAGGTTCTGTAGTTGACTTCTGTATTGGCTCATGACAGAATTCAGATCAAAAAGATGAGAGCTGCCTAAACACAAATGAACAGCACCACAAAAACTACAAACAAACTGTAACCCTGCACACCAAGCCAGCTTGGACCCAGTGCAACCAAGGTAGCACCTCTGACTCCAGATCTCTAAGTTGCACCTTCATGTCACATCTGGGTCACGCCTTCTTGTTTCTTTAACAGTAGAGAAGGGTGCTTTATGGCACTTGGTTGCTTCTGAGCCTACTTCTTACCATTGACCTGAACACCTTTTCCACGTTTCCCTCAAAGTTGCTCTGAAACAGCATCTCCAGCAAGTTTGCTTTCTTGCTTAGAGAAAGGTGAGTCATCCTATATCCTTGGTGGGCCAGGGATCTACAAAGATCAAGCATTCCTTTCTTCTTGTGGTGCATTTTTATGTCGTCTTTGGCCAGTTTGTTGTGCCATTTGGTGATGAGCAACTCTCAAAAGTGTGAGGCCACATTTTTCAGTTTTGTTAGTCCTACTACAGCAATCACACATGTTCAGAGACTTCTTCCTGACTCCAATTTGCGAGTTCAGTTCCAGAAAGTTAACTGTTGTCTGAGGTTTTTCATGGGCTTAATGCGTGTTTGTCCAAACAAAGGACCACGCTCTGCCACTTGAAAGTTGCAATTGCCATTGCTTTGAATGACCTAATATACATCCTTGCCAATGTGCAAGGCCCAGAAAACATTCTGCTATTCATTGAGCATAAGCAAAGAACATTTCTTGAAAAAGGAAAGCAACAAGTTACACTTATAGCTTAGCGCTCGTCTGGGATTTGAACCCAGGACCTCTCGCACCCTAAGCGAGAATCATACCCCTCGACCAACGAGCCACCTGAGGACCTGCCCTCAGCTTTGCGCAGAATGTTGTACACATTACTTTATTTCTCATTGCACAGAAGATACTGTCTGGCAATTAGTTCCCTTATTTATACAGCGAAAGACAGGCTCGTCCAGGATCTCTCGCTCCAAAAGCGAGAATCATACCCCTAGACCAATAAGCCAAGCTATAGGTGAACATCCGGCTACAGGCACCTGGCCAGAGTTCTTCAGCAGTGTTGTCAGTTTCCCATCTACAGACCAGAGTTTCTCTCTTTGCACCTCTCTTTATCGCTGTGGAGGCATGGGTCTGAATCCCACCACTGTCATTATGCATACTCAGATCAGCTCCTCAAATGGCGCAAAACAAAGTCGAGTGTTTCCCTGCCCTGCTATATGACTGTCACTGCAGGAGAAGAAGAAAGATCGGCTCTTTGTTTGTTCTTTTTTCAGGATTTGCATCACTATGACACAGACTGGTAGATTGTTAATAGTTGATTAAAACTCAGCATTGATTAATTTCCAAGCTTGATTTCATGTCCCCTGTCAGTGATTCAGTTTTATGATTACAAGATAACCGGAAAAGGGAACAGGCAAACGCTTAAATTAGCAAAACCGCTGCTCACATAGAAACCTTGCTGTACAATGTAGCTTCGAGGAGCGCTGTGTCAAAACTATGCCTCTTGTGGAGAATGGGGGTATCGATCCCACTACCTATCGCATGCAAAGTGAACAAAAGTGAACTTTTCCAATATTTAGAAAATTGTGCAATAATTGATGCTGAGTCAGTGCACATTTGAAGCGTTTGCATTTCATTCAATGAGACAACTTCAAAGGTTTGTATCTGAAAGGTTTTTCATTGGTCCTGTTAAAAATAAGACCAAGCTAGGAAAAGTCTGGTGCAAAATCTTAAAGATTTATTAGATTTTCAGCTCTTTTCATTATATTGACCCCAGCATCCAACGCTTTGAAGCTACAAGAAAAATACACAAAAAGTTCATTCAGAACAAATTTCCCAATTTTCTGATGAATGTAAAAATATTTGCCAAGGTGCCTGTCGCCGGATATTCACTTATTGCTTGGCTCGTTGGTCTAGGGGTATGATTCTCGCTTTGGGCGTGAGAGATCCTGGACAAGCTTGTCTTTTACTGTATAAATAAGGGAACGAATTGCCAGACAGCGTCTGGAAGCAAGTACTCTCATGGGGTAGCAACAAACTCAAAACTAGCCTGTTTTTTTCCGCCTACATCAACAAGTTGATCCAGCTGTCAGATTTGGTGTTTCAAAGGAAGCAAGGACCGCTGGAACCCAGAATTCTCAATTGTAAACGCAGCTGCTTGATTAAAACTGTAACCGTTTGCTATTGGCTACCTGGTTCTGAAAGGCACTGTGGCGTCGTTACACATTCAAAAGAAATGAAACAGCATCTATGGTGGTCCCATATGATTTAGCGGTTAGGACTCCTGGTTTTCACCCAGACGGCCTTCCCCGTGAATGAAAGGCATCCAACCACACTTACAAGGATGGTTGGTGTATTTATGAAAAGGAACACAGCATCGTCCCTGGGTGGGCTTGAACCACCAACCTTTCAGTTAACAGCCGAACACGCTAACTGATTGCACCACCGAGACAGCTCTGCTTGTGAACATGGGCACAGCAACCAGATTGAACAAGGAATATGCAAATTTCCTAGTGATCCAATGGCTCTAGCAAGGGCACACAATTTGAGCCAATGGATAACGTGTGTGACTACACATTTACGGCATTTAACAGACGCTCTTATCCAGAGCGACTTACATGTCCTGATTACAGGGACAGTCCCCCTGGAGCAACTCAGGGTTAAGGGTCTTGCTCAAGGACCCAGTGGTGGTAGTGCTGGAGGTGGGATTTGAACCGGGGACCTCTTGATCCAGAGGTCCGTAGGCAAGTACCCTACCACTAGACCACCACCCACTACACATCAGAGCATTGTAGGTTCTAGATGAAAATCCAGCTCGCTCGCTCTGTAGCTTCGTTACACATTCAAGAGAAATGAAAGAGGGCGATCTGCAGTCTTTGAACACAGTCCCATGTGGTCTAGCCGTTAGGATTACTGGTTTTCACCCAGACGGCCCAGATTCCACTGGCGGTATGACAAGGCTCCTTTTGAGCAAGGGCTTCTCGGATGAGGTTCAGGCAGTGTTTAAATAAAAACAATCATCAAACTACCAGGTGAAAGAAGAGAAATAATCTAGGAGTGTGACAAGCTTGTCAAATGAGAGATCGCGCCACAGACACATCTTTGCTTGCTGGGCGTTTCCACGGCCACAGCAGCGTTTGTGAGCTTGTTGGTGCAGTTTGGACTTTTGCTGGGCCAGTTGCCTTATGGTTGGCATCCATGGCTTCTTATAAGAACATTAAGCTCTGTCAGATGGCAAGCATAGACACAGCTCCCAGATCCAACAAACTCAAAACTAGCCTCCGTTTTCTCCCCCCACGTCAACTTCTTGTTCCAGCTGAAAGATTAGTTTAAAAAAAAGACAACAACAGGGTCCTGGAGGAACGTTGTTTCGTTTCACTATGTATTGTGTATATGGTTGAAATGACAATAAAAACCTACTTGATTAAACTTGACTTAATGAAAATTGGTGAAGCCTCTCAGAGGCTTTATTCCTCTATAAAAGGTGCAGGGCTTACATTGTCGTGGGAAATTGAAGTGTCAGAAATCAAATGAAGTCAAAAATCAGACCAAGTCAGAGAGATGCGGCACAACCACTTTACTGAAGAGTTTCAGCAGGCGTGGTCCAGTGGGAGCAGCTCCAAATGCTCATCCCAACTTTGGACTTTAAATACATTGCAAACACCTTTAAAATTGACATAAATCCTTCCCATTCATAGTTTTTCACCAATAATATTCAATGCTGTCATGATTAAAACCTCAATTTCGCCTCCTTTATCACTTCACCAACAACAGACAAAGGTCTTTTCACTGATGGCTCCCTGTCTTATCCACTACCAGCTTTTCAAGCTTACTTCCCATCCAGTATCCCATCGAGTTCTCAATTGTAAACGCAGCTGCTTGATTAAAACTGTAACCGTTAACTATTGGCTGTCTATGGAAACTATTGTTATACTATATTTAAACTATTGTTACTATTATAATAAAAATGTCACTCTTTGCTGCTGGATGTCTTCTGGGAACTCGTGAGACACTGGACAAAATGTGACTGTTTGCAGGTGCAACTGCTTGCTTTCCCGAGGGAGCTCAGTGGTGTGAGACACTGTAGGACAGGGACAAGAGTAAAGGGATTTTTACTATAACATTCCTGTCAGCGTTCATCAACTACACCACATAAGGTGAAAAACTAAACAAAAAAAGTGTCCTTTAAACCAGCACTTAAAAAATCACATGCTTAAAAAACACAACAAGTATTACATGCAATTTATTTTTGTTAGTACTAAATTTATCTTGATTTGAACTTCCATGCAGCCATTTTCTGCCGCTTGTCCCAAACAGGGTCGCGCCGGTGTCCAACCCAGCGCACACAGGGCAAGGACTGGGGACACACCCTGGACAGCTCACCAGCCCATCGCAGGGAGGAGCAGGACAGGTATGGCACTTTGCTCAATGGTACTTCAGCGCAACCCATTGGGAAGGGGCTCGAACCCCTGATCCACCGATCACGTGGCCAACGCCTGAACCACTAGGCCACCACTGTTGATTTGAACTTGTTCTAATGATAATGTCTTTTAATTCATTTTAACTGCAGTGTTATCATAAATTAAAATGTAATTATATTTCAAATATTTCAATAAAATGGTAACTTCAAAAAAATATATCTATAAAATTGATCAGTTATTTGTTGTTTACAGATGTGACTTTAAGTGACTTTATGTTAACAATTCTGAGTGACTGACAACTAAAATCTTTGTCACTCTTACTGGACCATAAGTACTAGATGGCTCCAGTCTAGAGAATCTGAACTGAGAATAAAAGCTCAACCAAGAAACAGGGACTTTGTGTTTCCAAACCTTGTGTGTGTTACTGACTTTCCAGATTGTGACCTTTGCATGTTTGCTGCGTCTGCTTGATTTTTCTGCGTCTGCTTGTTTACCTGGTTTGACCCCGGCCTGTTTGTCCACTGGTGTTCAGCTTTTCTTATTTAAATACCAACGCTTACAGCAGCATCTTGTATCTCTCTCTTTCCAAGACTCACAGTAGAGTATTGAGCAGTGCTTCTCAGACTGGGGGCTGATTAAACATTTTTAATTAAACATTAAAAATCATTAAAAATGCTGTTTTAGAGAGAATCATATATCATGATGAGGGCATATTCATAAAAAGAATTGCATTTGTAGCATTTTAAAATACTGCACCCTGCTGGAGATTATCAGACCTCCAGCCAGAGTCTGGCCAGATCCGGGGCAACCGTCTCAGGATCAACACCACTGCAAGCTGGTAAGTCATTCACTAGAAAGTAACTACATTTTGACATTTAACATTTATTTATAATCATTTAAATATACTAACATTTAACAACATTTCTGTTGATATTATTTTGGAGCAATGATCCCATTTATGAAAATGTCCTCTAAACGTGTGGGTACGCTGGTCAAATGAGCATTGCTTTGACTGTCGTATCACTGCTTTAGCTAAGACTAAACGTTCCAACAGGATACAGATGTTTAAATGACATAGGAGGTCTAAAACATCAGCCAGTTAATCTGGTAATTCACCAGTTCTCTGTGTATCTTGTGTGATCAGTCACACTGAATTTCCAGATGGTGGGGTCTGAGGTTTAGGCTCCAGGTGAAGAAACTCTACTGAGCAAATGCCTTTAAATGAAGGAGTTGCCAGTGCTGATGACTCTCTCCCAGATTTACAGTAACATGACTGTAGCAGGTAACTGGTTAAGAACTGTGTGTGATGAGGTTTTCTTAAAGGAACAGCAGAGTGACAGTGAAGAATAAAAGCAGCTCCTGTTCTCTGTTAGATGCTCCAGATGAAACCACAGATGTGACTTATGCTGAAACTGAACTAAAAGTCAAGAAGAAGTCAAAGAAAAAACAGGACTGCTTGCCCAAGGGTGAGATCATCTGTTTGGTCTGAATGGCGCTGTTTAACACAACATGTAGTTTAAAAACAAATCAGGTGTTTCCTGGATTCTTGTTGGAGGCTAATTCGGGGTCTCTTGTCCACTATTAGGGAAGATCACCACAGACGCTGACACGGTCTACTCTGAACTGAAGCTGAGCACAGACAAAGGTACAGTGAGCTCAAGCAGGTCATCACAGTTCAGTGCTGCACATGTGATGCTGTGATTCCCTGTTCCTTCATCCATGCTGTATGAAACCACCACATCTTTGAGGAACACATCCTGTATTGCAATTGAAGATGAAACACAGAATCTTAAGTTTATGGTATATCTTCATTGATTGAAACAAAACTAAAACTTCATGTAACAAATCTTGATCTGCTGAGCCACAGTTAAACCCTTTATAAACTACCTGATAGAACCGCAGCCATATTCACAAAAAAACTGAATTCTGAAACTGAATTACTAGAATTCCTCTCAACTAAACCTGCTGATGTGAGCAGTAAACTACTGCTATGTGGTTTACGCGTATCATTAAGTGCACTGTAACAGCCCGCTTTTGTTAAAACTGCAAGGTTTAAATGTATTTACTCAACAACCTTACTTACAGGGAGCAGACCTGAGTGTGAACATGACATTTTTACATCTGCTTAATAACACTCCACAGCCACGATCAGATCTAGAACATCTGAAATACTGGTTTACCTCAGAGCTAACAACAACTTTACAATTCATCCTTAAAGGCACAGTTCAGTGTTTCAGATACTATTGTTTGATGTCTAGTCTAGTACATTTTTTATTTTAAATATTTAAAAGTATTTTAAATCTAAGCAGGGACATCTTTCAAGTTAAAAAACATAAAAGTATAAAGTTAATAATTTCATTCAAACTGCAAGTGAGAAAATGCTGTTGGATTTTCCTCATCCATTCAGCTCTAAACTGTGTTACATCCTCTCCTAAATGTATCTTACAGTCCCCACTATTTCCAGTGAATGAAGTGTTTGTTTTTCAATCTCGGTGGAGGATCTTTTACCTTGTTTGTTATCACTGTTAAAGTTAAGTGAAATCCCTGATCAAAACTGCACATTAATGGATATATTTTATATATTTATTACCTACAGAAATGAAACTGCAGCCTGTTTATTTCTGTGCATGCAGTTTCATTTAAATGATAAATTTACAATAACATTTACCATGACGCAGACCACTGGCCTGTAAAAGGCTTTACACACAAATATCTAAACTATGAAAAGCTTTTCTCTTAAAGGTCCATGAAGACGAGAAGAGACAAAACAAAAAGAGATGAGAAGAGACAAGAAGAGAGGAGCAGAGACGAGATGAGACGAGACACAGGGTGTCCACAAACATGGACAGTTGAGTTGTGACTATTTTACAATAAATAAACTCCCTCCAGATTACTGACTCAATGACTGATATTAGAAGCTGACAGTTATTCACTAGTACAGTGAAAATCATGTAGGCTATAAATCTCAGGGATAAACTATTAAATACAATATTTGAATAAAATAAATATATATATTGTTTGCATTACTGCCTACACAGATGTGTATACAGAGAAAAAATATCTGCATATTGTTGCTGCCAGAAGAAGTAGCTTTACAGGTTTTTTAAAAAGTACCTTAATAGAAAAAGTAAAAAAACAAACAAACAAAAAAACAATTTTCAATTTTTGGATTCCATGCCAAGTTATTATGGACCATTTACATTAATTGATGGTCTGATTATAGTTAATAAAGATTTTAATACAGTGGCTATAAAAGCTGGTCTTTCTGCAAATATATATATATATTTAGTATTAAAATAAAATAAAATAAAAATAAGCAAAAAACAGCATCGTTTATATAGTCCTGTATAGAAAATGGGTTAGGGAGGGAGGAAGTCGATCAGTTTGGGAAGGAGTGGGTCAGGATGAAGGTAAATGGTAATGACTTTTTTTAAACACACTTAATAACAAACGTACTCTTTGCCCCATTTCATTTATAGATTTCATTTTAAGATTAAAGCAGTTTTGATTAAAATCTCTATTAAATCTGTGTTTAAGTTTGTGTTTTATTCAGTGTTCAATGTTAAAAACCTTGTCATAACAAACCAGTATATTAAGGATATGTTTTTCTTTTTCATTTCTTTGTTTACACAAGATGTCTAGATAAAGGGGTTCCATCCATTCAGCATTTAGCATAAACCAGCAACTCATCACCAGCCTGATCATTTGTTTCTTTACTGCTTCATGTCACTTTAGTTAGATGCCTTTTTATTCTTCACTGATTCGTACAAAAACACAAAAAACAATGCTTACAATCCTGAAAGTAGTCATATACAGTGCCTGAAACCTGCCTGTAGGTTTTTTCTATTCTTCATTACATTTAATCTTCTAACGTTACATTTAGAATATAGGAAGTTTGGAAGCAAATGAAGAAGGAGGCTCAAGACTTTTGCACAGTGTGCTGTAAATTCTGTCAGTTCCCTCTGCAGAGTCTAAAACGCAATGCAGGAACTTAATCATGATATCACAAAGTAACAGTAAAAGTAAGGGCGAGAACATATTGTGTTCAAAAGATTTTTTATCTTTAATTCTATTTTTATGAAAGTGAAATTGACTATTCTTGTCATTCTGAAACACGGCACAGCACACAGTGAACCACAAAGAAATGACACCTCTGCATTTGACCCATACATTTACACTCTTGCAGCAGGGAGCAGCTATTGAAAGCGCCCGGGGAGCAGTGATGGGGACAATACTTTGAAGATGCTCCCATTTAATCATTGTGATCGATGCTAAAGATTCAAGAACACTTTTGAAGATAATTAACCATCAAATCAATGAAAGGCACCAAAGTCTAACCTAAAATATAATCTTAAAGAGATCTCATCTGTGGTTGGTTTCTTTGGGCTCTGGGCGTTCTAGCCAGATTTCTTCTTCTTTTTCTTTTGGCTGTTCCTGTTCAGTGGTCACCACAGTGGATCAACCGTCACCATTTCTTCTTGTATTCTGCATCTTCCTGCTTCAAACCAACCATCTGCATATCCTCTCTCACATATTTCTCTGTAACACCAGACTTCCTCATACAAAACCACAACTCCTCTCTTGGTGCTCTGTCATATATATATATATATATATATATATATATATATATATATATATATAATTATAGCAGAATTATATGGGCCTGGTTGTGCCATACGGACTTCTTCCTCACAACCAACTTGTGGGGCATAAGCACTAACATTCATTATCAAACCTTCAACCTCCAACACTCTCCACATACTCTTCCTTTAGGATAACACCTACTCCATTCCTCCTTCCATCCACTCCATGGAAGAACAGTTTTATACCCTCCTCCAATACACCTGGTCTCACTACCCTTCCATCTAGTCTCTTGCACACAGAATATCAACCTTCCTTCTCTCCATCATATCAGCTAATTCTCTACCTTTACCAGTCATGCTGCCAGCATTCAAAGTTCCTACCGTCACTTCCACTCTCCTGCAATTTTTCTCTCCTTCTCCCTCCAGACATGATTTAACTATAAAGAGTAATAGTGTTAAACACAACGTCACATGGTCCTGACAGTCCATATGATGTCATAAAGCTAAGTATGAAGAGTTTGGACCTACCTGAACCAGGTAAAAGAACTGCGTCATGACACTGACCCTGACCTGCACCAGCTCTTAAGTGATGGCACTACAGTTTGTTTCGCTCTGATTATTGGGGTGTTTATGCTTTTTAAAAAATATATTTGAAGTTGGTTTATTTCTCTTTGGAGTGATTTTTGATGATTTTGTGTCATTATTGTAATTAGTGTTGCAATTTTGGTGTGAAGTTGAGCTTTCTTTGGTTTATATTCAGGTTTTCTTATTTTGTCTGGGAGTGGCTGGTGTTTCCTGAACTTGCTCCAGGCAGTGGACTGTGTCCACTTTTGACAGCTACCAGTTTCTGTTCCTGTGTTCTGTGATGATGAACATTAGTTTTATGTTCTTCTGTGTCTCTTGTTCAGCAGGAGCTGTGGAGGTGATGAGGGTTAAACAGTGCTCGGATGCTGGGCTTCATTGTTCTCCTGATGTAGCGGCCTTGGTGTCGCAGTGTGTTCAGATAAATAAGCTTTATGCTTATTTATCTGTACAAACAAAATGGCTGCCAAGTTACCAGAGAAAGGGGTGGAGATGGTGGCAGCTCAGAAGGTCACGGGGCACTCCGATAAAATAGTTCATTAAATTTCTATTCCTTCATTTCTGGACCAGAGGAGGATGGGTTCCCATTTCGGTTTTGGTTCCTCCCAAGGTTTCTTCCTCCTGTTTTGGGGAGTTCTGCCTCAGTCAGCCTGTGCTTACTCAGTAGGGGCTCTTACTCATGTTCTGTAAAGCTGCTTTGTGACCAGCAGTAAAGCACTATATAAATAAAACTGACTTGAAAATCATTTCTAGAGTTTGTCATCACCAGTGATGCAGGCAAAGCTCTGTGCTTTTGTCTGTGCAAGGGACTGCCTGCCAGTGGACGCAGCATTAACCCCAGCCTTTAATCAGATCGCACTGTCCTGCACCCCGTCATGGTCAGCAGGTGTGACCTCAGGGAAAGGCCTCTGGCAGTGTAAAGATAATTCATGGAGTTGTAAGGGTTTACAGAATAGCCAGTTGACCAGAATGTTTTCATGTCAAGGTCATAACCTTTTTAGAAATGGAAAGCTATGTTACCAGGGATGGATGGTCTGGCGTTTTATCTGATGTTTTGAGATTTTAGCACAACTTGCAAATGGGTTTTTCAGGAGTGTGTACTACTTGACAAACTTCCTGACAGTCATAGCTAGGGAGAGTTTCTTTGCAAATAATGTGATAGGAATGACCTGGGGAAGTTGTGACCAATAACCCTATTAAATACCAGTTGCAAAGGTTTTAATAAAAAAATGTAACTGCAAGCGTTGATGATATAAGAATGAGCTCCAGCAGTCAGGATTTGGCCAAAAGCTGACAGACAGCATTTCAGAATTTCAGAGGTTTGGAAAAAGAAAGGCCAACACTGCAAATATCCACTCTTTACATCAGCTTACTGTAACTGTCTGAACTGTCTGAACTTACTGAAGTGTAATTAATGCATTTCATATATAGATAGAAACATCTGACAAGAACTCTGAAGCAGAAAACTTAGTGAAAACCAATAATTGTGTCTTTCTCAGACTACTGTCCACAGCTGTTTACTGATCGCTTTTTGGTTCTTCCATTTTAATTTTTGTTATTATTTGAAAATCTGGCTGTAAATGGTGCGGATGTGCACAGCTCGACTGGTTCACGTTGTTCCCCCTTCACCTTTTTTTTTTTTGTAAAATGAAAGTGAAATGAATCACCTGATGTGATTTTATTTTTAAACTTGGCTTGATGGATTGTGGCCAGTCAGCATCAGTTTAGTCTACTGGAATCGTGGACATCATTTCCATCTTAATCATGTTGGTGATTGGATTTTCAGATTTCCTTCCTTCACTCTGTGTAGAGGAAGTCCTGTGTCCTGTGCTTGTCCTGCAGTCTGTTAGAGTTCAGCAGGAAAATCACTAGTGTCCCCCTGCCCACTTTCCAGACCAGGAAGAAGGCAGAGCAATTTATCATGGATTCTTCACACTCTGGACACAACCATTTTAAACTCCTCCCCTCCAGCAGGCGCTATAGTAAAAACATCCTGACACAGGAGCAGTTTCTTCCCCAGACCATCATTAACAGCCTTTCACTGCTCTTCACTGATCTTTCCTCTACTAAAGGGTCTGTAGTGGCTCTCATATTACACGTAGTGCTTGGACCCCCATGATCGCCACCTTCAGTTATACTCAATTTTTTATATTCAGTTTTTTTGTTCATTTTCTGAGGGTGCTGTAGACTGTCGAGGTTCTCATAGGCATAAAAGGCAAAAAATACCATGGACGGGTCATCAGTTCATCACAGGGCACATAAACTTAACAAACTGGTCGAAACTAAACAAACTGGTCAAGAGGGCCAGCTCTGTCCTGAACTGTCCACTCAAGTCCATCGAGCAGGTAGGGGAGGACAGGATGTTGTCCAAACTAACATCCATCTTGAACAACACCTCCCACCCCCTACACGAGACTGTACGAGCACTGAGCAGCTCGTTCAGCAGCAGACTTTTACTTTTTTTTGTAAGAAAGAACGCTACCGCATTCCTACCTGCTGCAATAATACTCCACAACTCATCATAACATTACATTGCTTGTTTATTATTATTATTATTATATATTATATTATATATATTATTATTATTGTTGTATATTATTATTATTATTACTGTATTGTATATTATATTATATTATTATTATTATTATTATTATTATTATTATTATTATTATTATATTATTTATTATTATTACATTTATTATTTATTATTACATTTATATTCATATTTTTGCTATATTTATATTTTGCTACTTGTTATTTATATGTATAATTCATTCAAAACGTATTACCGTGTATATTACTCTTGTAGATATGTATATGTATATATATATTATAGATAGATAATTTATTATTTATTTATATAGCCTCTACTTTTCTCCTGTACTTGTTCCTGGTTCCTCTTTCTATATCTTTATATATTTTTTCTTTTCTTTCTGTACACCTGTCTTTTTTTTTATAAGAGCCCTGTAACGCCCAAATTTCCCATTCGTGGGATAATAAAATATCACCTTACTATACTCTACTCTACTCTACTCTAAACGACCATAAACTCAAAGAAATAAACTCTCAGTCACAGAAATAAAACAGCAAAGGAAATGACAGAACTTTCAGTGAGCCTGAGGAACAGAGGGTGTGAGTGTGTGAGCGGCCGGCTCACAGAGTGTCTCTGATAATGAGTTTGTTTCAGCTGACTCTGCGCCATGGAGTGCAGGTGTGTGTTGAAGCAAATTGGGCTGGAGGAGTGTGTTGGTGGTGGGACAGGCTGTGCTGTGACCTGCTGTTGGTGTTTGGATTCCACTCTCCACCACCTTTAAAACAACAACTTTTTCAAATTAGTACTTTGATTTGTGGTTATGTGCATTTTCATCTCTTTCTTGAGTCACTAGTGTAGGGTTGATGGGTCACATGTCTAGAAGGGAAAGGTGGAATGATTTGGATTTCAGTATCTCTTGGGTCTTTGAGCTTCTTTCAGAGTAACTTGAACTATCACTTAGGAAACCACACACCTGTGACATTTAGCGTAAATACACTCTGCTCAGACACAGATTGAGTCGCTGTTTCCTGTTCAATGTGGTCTTTATGATGATTATTAATAATAAGCCACACAGAGCAGCACATCTGTAATATAACAAACACTTGAAGCACTGCAGCTTGGACTAACTGTAGATAGGAACTGAATATAATAAAAAGTAGTTCACTCAGAGAGTGAATACTGCACTGGATTTCACCCAGAAATGAGGTGACATGAGAAAACAGTAGGACTCTATGATAGACTTAAAGAGAGAGGAAACTTTGTTGCACAGTTCATCCCATCATCTGCTCCATGTGTTTCAATAGATTTAACACTTCATTGCATGATGTTTAGTGCAAAGTGGTTAAATGCAGAGGTCCAATTTCGTTGTGGTTCATTGTCTGCTGTGCTTTGACCTTGCAATGACAAGGATTTTCACTTTCACATCTGAATTCTTTGTTTTCTACTGAAAGAGGAGCTCAGGAAACAGGGATGGAGATGTTTCAGCTCTAGTAAGTTTACTAAGACCTCACTGAGAAGAAGAGCTGGAGTGAGAGCAGAGAGGACTGCAGACAAAGAGAAGCAGAGCTGATGATCATAAACAGAGAAGAACAGATAAGAGAGAAAAAGCTCAGAGGTTTATCCATCCTGAGGCTGCAGACACTTCTAAATAGATCAAGACAACAGTGAGGGTGAATGTCCAGTGTGTTTCTCCATTTATCCTGAGAACACCGGGAATAGAAAAAAAAACATTTAAATAAATGTGAATAAAATGAAATGCTCCAACATGCCTTTCTATCAAATAAATTAAGCTTAAAACATCGTATAAATATAAAATGAATATATAAAATAAAAAAATATTGCTCCACCTCCGTAGCCAAACCTTCCATCATTCTTGGAAAAATATAATAAAGCAAAATAAACTACTAGGGACGTCTTGATAAGAGTAACTAGACTTTAGGACTTAGGTTTCAGGATGTGAAGGACTGTGCCGTGAACTGGACACAGGTGGAATAAATCTGATGATGGACTAACCTGATTTTCTCTCTAATCATTCTGTATTGTTGAAGCTTCTCAGAGTCTTTAGAATGTCTTAAACAACTTAGAATTTAGAATTCATAACTTCAGAACTCAGAGTGTGTTTGAATCTTAACACGGCAACAGTGAACAGCAGGTTTTAAATCATGTTTGTTTTGACGACAGTGATGTAACAGGCTCACAGATCTCATCTTGGTCATTTGGATTTTGAACACAAAACGTGGATACAATTCAGGAATGTGTGGTTCCATAAGCTTTTGCCCTGAGAGATCGCCGAAATGAACCCAACAAAGACATCTGCTGGAAAAAGGAAGACCCCGTAAAAAGTGGAAGTAATGGATGAACAGAAAGAAGAGAGAAAATGATGAGAATCCAGTTAAGATGCAGGAAGGGATACAGAAAGAGGAAGAAAATGCATTGTTGGAGGAGGTGGTAACAATGGAGGTGAAGAAAGGAGAGAAGCTGGAGGAGCAGGAGAGGATACAGGAAGAGAAACTGATGAAGAGAGGACAAGTGATGGAGGAGGGAGAGCAGGAGGAGAAAGAGCAGAAAGTGATGAAAGAGGCGGTGAAGGATTTTAAGGAGAAGGGAAGAGAGGAGGAAACTGATGGGCCGGGAAAGGAAGAGATTTCCATGGAGATGCCAGCTGTTGTGAGGCTTGAGGAGGGAGTAACATCATCAGGTCAGTAAATAAATAGCTGATTTTTAAACGGCCCAGACGTTATTACGGGTTATTATAGGTTATTAAGTAGAATAAGTATCTGATGATTGAGTAGTCAGTAAGTATCTAATTGTCAATTAGTCAGTCAATATCTAACGACTGATTATTCTATAAGTATTTGATTATTCATCAGTACAGGAGTTACTGATTATAATAAATTAATGATGTACCTGAGAATCAGTGGATGATTGTATTAATGAATTAAATGGTAATATTTTGTTGTATATTAAAATCTGCTCTGTGAACTCTCCAGTCATGTTTATAATAATTCATAATCCATACTTAAATAAAGTAGATAAAGTATCAACATCACTCTTTGTTATCACTCCAGGTAATGCCGCCGGTGAGGAATCCAGCACTGCTGCTGTTGCTGCTGCTGCTGCTGGTGAGGCTGCAGGAGCAGCTGCTGCTGCTGTAGCAGTTGCTATTGTGGGTACTGGTGCTGCTGGTGCTGCTGGTGCAGCTGGTGCTGCTGAAATTGCTGTTGCTGCTGCTGCTGAAGCTGAGCTCAACAGAAAACTGGTTGAAGGTAAATGCAAGCGAAAGTGAAGATTCATATATTATGCAAATTACACAATTTATATCCATCCAGGGGACATTTAATCAGAAACACCCACTTTAGAAGAGCAGGTTGTTCAGCAGGTGTTAATGTATATGTATAGACTGTATATAGTATGTATATATGAATATATGTTAATATATAAACTGTACAGAGACCACGTGCTGTCGTACACTTTATTCCCTCCATGCATTAATGGAAAAGGACCAGCACTCACTGAGACACTGCAGTACAGAGAACTGACCTCCTAAATAATAAGGGGTCAACGGTGGTTTCTATGGTGATCCCTTTCCATTAACACATGGGATGGAGGGGATCTGATAAACCATGCAGTGACAGATGGGCTACTTTCTGTAAACTGAACCAACTTGTTTCTGTTCTTCTGTCAGAGCTGCTGCAGAAGATCCAGAGCAGCACCTTCAGGAACTCCAGTGACGGCATGAACCAGTACCTGCAGGAAAACACCACCTTCAAGGTACCAGTTTGTAAGACTTTCAGAGACCATATTCATATATGACTTATAGTTATTCTTACAAAAAGGAATAATAAACACTTAAATAAACTGATAAGTGTCGATAATTAGTGATGTAGAACTGCTTTACTGCTTTGTTCTGTAGCCTCTCCCTCACACCCACAACGCTGGTGCAGCAGCTGCTGACCTCCACCTGACCGTCAGGAAGAAAGAGCCAGTGTCTGGGAGAGGGAACTGCTGAAAACACCAAGAGAAAAGAAAAGAATAAGAAAGATGGGAAACATCAGAAAAACTGAAGATTGACTGAATGGGACTTCCATCCATCCATCCATTTTCTTCCGCTTATCCGAGGTCGGGTCGCGGGGGCAGCAGCTCCAGCAGGGATGCCCAGACTTCCCTCTCTCCGGCCACTTCTTCCAGCTCCTCCGGGCGGAGCCCAAGGCGTTCCCAGGCCAGCCGAGAGACATAGTCTCTCCAGCGTGTCTTGGGTCTTCCCCTGGGTCTCTTTCTGGTGGGACGTGCCCGGAACACCTCACCAGGGAGGCGTCCAGGGGGCATCCTAATCAGATGCCTGAGCCACCTCATCTGAATCCTCTCGATGCGGAGGAGCAGCGGCTCTACTTTGAGCCCCTCCCGGATGGCTGAGCTTCTCACCCTATCTCTAAGGGAGAGCCCAGACACCCTGCGGAGGAAACTCATTTCGGCCGCTTGTATTCGCGATCTCGTTCTTTCGGTCACTACCCACAGCTCGTGACCATAGGTGAGGGTGGGAACGTAGATCGACTGGTAAATTGAGAGCTTTGCCTTCTGGCTCAGCTCCTTCTTCACCATGACGGACCGATGCAGAGCCCGCATCACTGCAGAAGCTGCCCCGATCCGCCTGTCGATCTCCCGCGCCATCTTACCCTCACTCGTGAACAAGATCCCAAGATACTTAAACTCCTCCACTTGGTGCAAGGTCTCACTCCCAATCCTGAGAGGGCATTCCACCCTTTTCCGACTGAGGACCATGGCCTCAGATTTAGAGGTGCTGATTCTCATCCCAGCCGCTTCACACTTGGCTGCGAACCGATCCAGAGAGTGCTGAAGGTCACGGCATGATGAGGCCAACAGGACAACGTCATCTGCAAAAAGCAGAGACCCAATCCTGAGCCCACCAAACCGGACCCCCTCAACGCCCTGGCTGCGCCTAGAAATCCTGTCCATAAAAGTTATGAACAGGATCGGTGACAAAGGGCAGCCCTGGCGGAGTCCAACCCTCACCGGGAACAGGTCCGACTTACTGCCGGCAATGCGGACCAAGCTCTGACACCGGTTGTACAGGGACCGGACAGCCCTTAACAGGGAATCCGATACCCCATACTCCCGGAGTACCCCCCACAGGAGCCCCCGAGGGACACGGTCGAATGCCTTCTCCAAGTCCACAAAGCACATGTAAACTGGTTGGGCAAACTCCCATGCACCCTCCAGGACCCTGCTAAGGGTGTAGAGCTGGTCCACTGTTCCGCGACCTGGACGAAAACCACATTGCTCCTCCTGGATCTGAGGTTCGACTATCCGACGGACCCTCCTTTCCAGGACCCCTGAATAGACTTTCCCCGGGAGGCTGAGAAGTGTGATCCCTCGATAATTGGAACACACCCTCCGGTCCCCTTTCTTAAAGAGGGGGACCACCACCCCGGTTTGCCAATCCAGAGGCACCGTCCCCGATGTCCATGCGATGTTGCAGAGGCGTGTCAGCCATGACAGTCCTACAACATCCAGAGCCTTGAGGAACTCTGGGCGGATCTCATCCACTCCCGGAGCCCTGCAACCAAGGAGCTTTTTGACCACCTTGGCAACCTCGACCCCAGAGATGGAAGAGTCCACCTCGATGTCCCCAGGCTCTGCTTCCTCCTCGGAAGGCATGTTGGTGGAATTAAGGAGGTCTTCGAAGTACTCCCCCCACCGACCCACAACGTCCCGAGTCGAGGTCAGCAGCATACCATCCCCACTATACACTGTGTTGACGCCGGATGGTGGACCAGAATTTCCTCGAAGCCGTCTGGAAGTCCTTCTCCATGGCCTCTCCAAACTCCTCCCATGCCCGAGTTTTTGCCTCAGCAACCACCAGAGCCGCATTCCGCTTGGCCTGTCGAAACCAGCTGCCTGGAATCAGCTGCCTCCGGAGCGCCACTGGCCAAAAAGGCCCGGTAGGACTCCTTCTTCAGCTTGATGGCATCCCTCACCGCTGGTGTCCACCAACGGGTTCTAGGGTTGCCACCGCGACAGGCACCGACCACCTCCCGGCCACAGCTCCGGTCAGCCGCCTTGACAATGGAGGCGCGGAACAAGGTCCATTCAGACTAAATGTCCCCCACCTCCCCCGGGACGTGGTTAAAGCTTTGACAGAGGTGGGAGTTGAAGCTTGTCCTGACAGGGGACTCTGCCAGACGTTCCCAGCAGACCCTCACGATGCGTTTGGGCCTACCAGGTCTGACCGGCATCCTCCCCCACCAACGAAGCCAACTCACCACCAGGTGATGGTCGGTTGACAGCTCCGCCTCTCTCTTTACCCGAGTGTCCAAGACATGGGGCCGCAAGTCCGATGACACGACCACAAAGTCGATCATTAAACTGCGGCCTAGGGTGTCCTGGTGCCAGGTGCACATGTGGACATCCTTATGCCTGAACATGGTGTTCGTTATGGACAATCCGTGACGAGCACAAAAGTCCAATAACAAAACACCGCTCTGGTTCAGATCGGGGGGGCCATTCCTCCCAATTACGCCCTTCCAGGTGTCACTGTCATTACCCACGTGAGCATTGAAGTCCCCCAGCAGGACGATGGAGTCACCAGGAGGGACGCTCTGTAGCACCCCCTCCAGAGACCCCAGAAAGGGTGGGTAGTCCAGAATGCTGTTTGGCGCATAAGCGCAGACAACACTAAGGACCCGTCCCCCGACCCGAAGGCGGAGGGCCGCCACCCTCTCATCTACCGGGGTAAACCCCAATGTACTGGCGCCAAGCCGTGGAGCAATAAGTATGCCCACACCTGCTCGGCGCCTCTCACCGGTGGCAAATCCAGAGTGGAAAAGAGTCCAGCCCCTCTCAAGGAGACTGGTTCCAGAGTCCAAGCTGTGCGTCGAGGTGAGTCCAACTATATCTAGCTGGAACTGCTCAACCTCGCCCACTAGCTCAGGCTCCTTCCCCACCAGAGAGGTGACGTTCCACGTCCCTAGAGCCAGCTTCTGCAGCCGAGGATCGGACCGCCAAGGCCCCCGTTTTCGGCCACCGCCCAGCTCACAACGCACCCGACCTCTTTGGCCCCTCCCACAGGTGGTGAGCCCATGGGAAGGGGGACCCACGTAGCCTCTTCGGGCTAAGCCCAGCCGGGCCCCATGGGTGAAGGCCCGACCACCAGGCGCTCGCCAGCGGGCCCCACCTCCAGGCCTGGCTCCAGAGGGAGGCCCCGGTGACCCACGTCCGGGCGAGGGAGAACGTCTTCCAAAGTTTTTGTCCATCATCAGAGGTCCTCTGAACCGCTCTTTGTCTCTTCCCTCACCTAGGACCTGTTTGCCTTGGGTGCCCCTACCAGGGGCATAAAGCCCCCAACAACATAGCTCCCAGGATCATTGGGACACGCAAACCCCTCCATCACGATAAGGTGGCGGTTCAAGGAGGGGGAATGGGACTTATTAATGTAAATATTGTACATACTGTAAATATTATTGTTGTTTTATTTTTTCTTGTAAATAATATGATATAATCTAATGTTCTGCATTGTTAAAATGATCTGATTGTATTACTGTGATTTTAATTGTATTGTATTATTGTGATTATTATTGTATTGCTGTAAATTGTTATTTAAATATTTTTGGAAAAATGAAATGAATCAGCACTGTTGTTTATTAAGCAGATGAATGTCATTTTGCTTTCTTTATTTAAGTTTTTATCCACAGAACAGTTCACATGATTCAATTTTTGTTCTAAAGAAAAAGTTGGCCAAAAACCAAATGTACATAACTTTTCTTTTAAACCAAACACACTGCTTCTTGGAGAACATCAGTCGGGTAATCCCAGCTCAGACACGGGTTTTCCCTTTTTAAGGTTCTTTATTTACACTTAAACTCTGTTAAACACAGTAATGACCTGCTGTAACCAATTATCTGAGAGCAAGCACACACACGGTCAATTCAAATAAGTCTGCGAAACCTTTAAAGCATTAGCAGAAAGGGACTATCTAAAGGTATTCTCTTCAGGCGGTGTGTTTTTATTTTCACAAAGCAATAAAACTTGGAATCAGGTGTGAAACACTGAGGCGATTTAAGGCTTGTATTAAAATAGTATCAGTCCTTGTTCAGAAGTATCACCTGTAAAAAGTGTCAGGGTAGGTGAACCATCACAGTGATGTTCTCCTCTCAGACCTTCTGCAAACAGCTGGAAGAGCCTGACTGAGTTCAGCAGCATCATCAGTCGGGGTGTTGGACCTGCTTCCTGTCAGAGCGACGCTGATCAGCGTGAAGGCTTCGACTGATTCAGGAACCAGCAGAGCTCACAGCTCTGCTTTTTCCTAACTTGAGACACAGATTCACTGATGGACCCAAAATGAAAGATAAACTGTTTTGTACACCGTTCTAAAGCATTTGGCTGATTCGCTGTTTTTCATATGCGTTAGATTTTGCAGCTGATATTAAATTAATTGTAATGTTCTGCAGCCTCACACTCACAATAACATTTACATTTAAACACAATGTTTTATTCTTCTGAGAGTCTGAACTCACTCGTTAGACTAAACTGACAGAAGATAATAAAGCCACGTTCTCTGGGCTCGTTCTCGAATCGTGTTTCTTTTAAATGTGTGTTTGGTGTAAAATTCTGAACAGGACTGAAGTAAGCAGCATTATTTTCAGCAACTTGAGAAAGTTAAAAAATATCTTTAGTGTTCACCAAATGCTTTTAACATTATAATGTACATGTTTATTGGAGATGCTTACACACACACTTCAACGGCCACCATGATGATGCGGTCAATCGCTGCCAGACTGCAGGACTGAGAAAAATACCGTTTAAAGAATAAAGCACTCTGGAGGATGGAGAAGATTATAGAAGGAAGTGAGGAACGTTTCACATTTGTAGCGTTTATATGTAGGTAGAACCACATTTATAATAAAGGTCAGTTCATCCATCAGTGTTACTTTATGTGAAATCTGTTGTAAATTCTTTTATAACCTGGACAGAGTATAGTTACTCTGCTGAAATCTGATTGGCTGAGCCGTGTTCTATCGACACGTGTCCCAAATCACACACTACCTCCCTTCTTACTACACACAGAGTTCTATTTCTTTTTGTAACAGTTTCTACAGAGAAACAAAACACGCCATGTAAAAAAATGAAGACACCCCATGAAATATTCAGTTCTTTATTGAGAAATGTTCACATATCAATGTCTAATCTTGTTTATTTATCTGTGGAAAAGAAAGTGATTTAATTGCTGGTAAACAGCAAACATTAACCTTGATTTATTCATTTCACAAATGAGATCAACAAAACTGTGTATTTTAACTGAGGAAAAAGTTAGGACACCCTACCCCCTAATAGATAGTGTTCCCCCTTTGGCTGAAATAACTGCAGTGAGATGCTTCTTGAAGCATCTACCAGTCTCTGACATTGGTCTGAGGAAAGTTTGATCAGCTCCTCAGTGCAGAAATCTTTAAGCTGTGAGATGTTCGAGGGGTTTCTTGCATGTACAGACTGTTTCAAGTCGCCCCACGGCATCTCTTCTGGGCTTTGACTCGGCCACTCCAGGACTCTCCATTTCTTAGTTTTCAGCCAGTCCTTGTGGATTTAATGCTTTGGGTCATTGTTGTGTTGCAGGGTCCAGGTCCAGGTTCAGCTTTAATGTTCTTACAGATGATTTCACATGTTCCTCAACCACCATCTGATGCACGTTAGAATTCTTGGGGGATTCTATGATGGTGAGTTGGCCAGGTCCTGCTGCAGCAAAGCATCTCCAAAACATGACACTTCATGACCTCCATGCTTCATAGATGGTATGAGGTTCTTTTCCTGGACTCTTTTCCAACTCTTTTCCTGTTCTGGTGTGCAAATAATTAAATTTTAGACTCTTTCTTTCTTTCTTTCTTTCTTTCTTTGATCGCCACTGTGGATCGCTGTTTCCGTTTCAATCTTTCAGTCTTCTGTATCTTCTTCCTTCAAAAAGACGACCTACATGTCCTCTCTCAAAACGTCCATCAACCTCTAACTTTGTCTCCAAAACATCTAATCTGAGCTGTCCCTCTAATATATTAATTTATAATCCTTTCTATCCTATTCACACCCAAACGAAAATCTCAGCATCTTTAACTCTGACACGTCCAGCATCCTGTGTTTTCATCAGTTCCACCAGCACCCTGTAGACTAACAGCACCGCTGGTGGTCTTTGTTAACCTCAACCGATCTGGTATGGAAATCTGTTTTGTTATCCACATATTGAATTAGCAAAAGTTTTACACCGCAAGCTGAGTTTTACACCGGGTTATCAATAAATTTATTTATTTGTTTATTTATTGGTTAATTTTTAAATCATAAAACACTGACATGAACCTCAATCTGAAGAGCCCAATTTCTGTAGACATTGTCCACATGAATCTGCTGTAAAGTTTGTCTCAAGGTGTCTCAGTCATGCTGTAATTTACACAAGAAGTTTAATCCGCTGCGTTTAGGAGAAGAGTGGCTGTGTTGAACACAAAATCAAGCTCCACACCAGAGTTTCACAAAGTGTTGTTCTGAATTTACAGAAAAAACCACCAAGACTGATCTCTGATCTCTCTCTTCGTCTCTTCCAGCTCCTTTCTCTTCTGTCCCACCTGCAGACCCCCAACTATGCCCACACTTTAGCTGCGCGTTTATTCCAGTCTTTACGGTATCTCACCCACCAGGACAGTCGTTCTTTCTCCGAAGAAACTGAGATATTCAGATCATTACTATGAGAATGTTTACTGATTTTGATGTTGAAAAAAAAAAGCGAACAGCCAGCAGAGAGTAATAATCCTCGACCCGGTGTTTAGTACATTTGTCGAAGTCTGAAGAAGGAAGTGAAAGTGAAAGTAAAGCTGCGTTCCAATCCGCGCCCTTCTGCTCCTCCACTCGACACTACCGAGTGCACTTCTCACGGTGCTGCGCTGTCTTTTACACACTGTTGAGGGCGGAAGTGTGAAGTTTGGGACGCAGCCTAAAGTTTTCCCGACGCCATTCCAGCAGGAGAGGAGAGTCCGGACTTCAGCGGGGTGATTTCACACAGTAAGTTCCTGAACCGACCCTGATGTTTTATACTGGAGCTGAAAGAACACACACACTTCTTCTGCTGATGGACACAGAGAGACTCTCCAGCTGAGCTCCAGAGCTGGAGTCTCTCTTCTCTGAGGGTCCAGAGGTGGAGATGGAGGTCCTCACTGCTGGAGGTGAAGCTGTCTGTGTGGAGGTGCAGGGCTGAGCTGCTCTTCAGCTTTTAAAGCTGGATGTTCAGCACAGCTCGCTTTATTGGACTTCAGTGTGAACCAGTCCAGACTAGAGAGCAGGGTGGGCTTCATGAGGAGCTTCACAGAGCAGTCCTGCAGCTGCACACTGAACTGACCTGCTTCAGTGTTTGATTAACTATTCAACAGAAGAGCAGCAGGTGCTCAGGGGACATTTACAGTCCTGTCACTACAAACTTTATTTAAAATGTAAAAATAATGTGTTTTTTTATTAAGTTTAAACAAACACACAGAAGGTGTTGAAGCTGTTTAGTCTTTTGAGCATTTCTTTCAATATTAATGTGACTTTTTTACATCAGTAAAAAATTATTTATTGAAAAATACTGAAAAATATTTGACCAGAGTCGTACAAAACCTCGTGCACGACCAATAAAATCACTCTGTAAAATGTGTTTTTGGTGCCTGAGCTGCACAAAAGCGTGTGGTGTGTAAGAGCCTGTGTGAGACTGTAATCACTGCAGGTTTATTTCTGGATGGAGCTTCAGGAAGAAGAAGCTCATTAACGTCCCGTTCTGAAGAGAGACTCGTTCAGCTCTTCTCTGTGTGTGTTCTGGATGCAGTGCTGACAGAGAGCAGATCTCCAGTGTGGAGCTGAGAGTGTGTGAAGAGAAACTGCTCCATAATGGAGGATCTTCATTCCAGCACTGCAGGAGGAGCCTCTGATCCACAGTGAGTCCTTTTACAGGGTTCTACAGGAAACAGGAAGAACAGGATATCTGACCCTGCTGTTCAGACTAGTTTTAGAAAAGTCAGTGACTCCTCAACAACAGCCTCTCTCATCCTGGATCATCACTGATGAACTGTTTTCAGGGTGAAGAGAGCAGAGCCTCCAGAACCTCCAGAACCCAGCTGTGTGTCTATGAAGAGTGATTGGTCCAAAGACCTAAATCCTCCTGCTTTCAGCAGAGAACCTGTTCCCTCTGATCCAGAGTCAGTAAAACACTCAACACTCAGAGAGTCTTTTACCATCATTTACCTGATTTATACACACACACACACACACACACACAAACAAACACAAATACCTACAAAATCACACAAACACACCTACCTACACACACCGATGCACACAAACAACTACACACACACACCTATGCACACACACACATGCACACACATGCACACAGCTACACACCTATGCACATAAACACCTACACGCACACACACACACATTACACACTCAGAGAGTTTTTTACCATAATTTCCCTGATTTACACACACACCCACACAGAAACACCTAAGCACACACAAAAACCCACAGACATACACACCAATGCACACAAACACTTACACACATACACACACCCACACACACACACACATGCACATATGCACACACACACACCAACACACACGCAAATAGGCACAAACACACAAACACCTACTTGCACACGCACACACACCAATGCACACAAACACCCACACACACAACTACCCACACACACACACGCGCGCGCACACACACACACACACACACACACACACTACAGCCTCTCTCATCCTGGATCATAATGGATGAATTGTTTTCAGGATGAAGAAAGCAGAACCTCCAGAACCCAGCTGTGTGTCTATGAAAAGTGGCCGGTCCCAAGATTTAGAACCTCCTACTTTCAGTAGAGAACCTGTTCCCTCTGATCCAGAGTCAGTACAACACTCAACACTCAGAGAGTCTTTTACCATTATTTACCTGATTTACCAACACACACACCAACACACACAAACACCTACACACATATACACACACCAAACAACACACACACCTACGCCCGCACACAAACAACTACACACACACACCAACACACACCCACACCTACACACAAACACTGTGT
>JABMDN010000843.1:0-24660 GCA_017165825.1 Hepsetus odoe | reverse complement strand
GGTCTAAAGTCTTTACCCCGGGTCTAAAGTCTATAACCGGGTCTAAATTCTTTACCCCGGGTCTAAAGTCTATAACCGGGTCTAAAGTCTTTACCCCGGGTCTAAAGTCTATAACCGTGTCTAAATTCTTTACCCCGGGTCTAAAGTCTTTACCCCGGGTCTAAAGTCTATAACCGTGTCTAAATTCTTTACCCTGGGTCTAAAGTCTATAACCGGGTCTAAAGTCTTTACCCCGGGTCTAAAGTATATAACCGGGTCTAAAGTCTTTACCCCGGGTCTAAAGTATATAACCGGGTCTAAACTCTATAACCGGGTCTAAAGTATATAACCGGGTCTAAAGTCTTTACCCCGGGTCTAAAGTCTGTCCAGAAACTGGGTTTTTGATGGACTTTTCCTGAACAACAATAATTGTTAATCTGTGTTTTATTCCTGCTGCCTGGAGTGTATTTTACTGTGTGTGTGTGTGTGTGTGTGTGCGTGTGTGCGTGTGCGCGCGCTCTCAGCCTGTCTGAGAGGAACTGTATTGAGATTGTACTGAAGCTGCAACTGGAGAAGAAGCTGGACGTTGTTCACACACTTGATGGAAAGGAATACATCACCCCCACCCAGATCAGCCGAGAAATCCGTGATGAACTCTACACTCATGGGGGTGAGTCAGTGTGAGTGTGTGTGAGTGAGAGTGAGATATGGGGGTCTGAAAGAGATTTTCTGCTTATGTTTTCTGATGTTAATGTTTTGTGTTTAAAGGACGGATCAACATCGTGGAGCTGCAGAAGGTCAGGTTTTCACTTCAGTCTGATCATTGTGTTTTTATATTCAGATTCTGAAAATCCAGGTGTAATTTAGTCTTAATCCTTTGTTTTTGGATGAGCTTTACTGGATGTTTCTAACAGATCATTAATGTTGACCTGGTCCACGTGGAAAGCCGAGCCAATGAAGTTTCCAAACACGACAGAGGAACTCGGCTGATTTTGGGAGAACTTCTAGATGAGTAAGAAGGTCTTTCTGAGTGACTTGAAGTACAAGTCTCACTTGTCCAACTGTCTCTCTGCCTCTTTCTGTGTTTGACTGAGTGTCTCTCTGCCTGACCGTCTCCCTGTCTCTTTCTGCGTCTGTCTGACTGACTGCGCCTGGCTGCCTCTTTCTATGTCCGTCTGTCCTTCTGCATGATCGTGTTAAAGGATGTGGTCCTGTAGATGAAACTTTTTTTTTTTTTTTGTAGGAAGTATCTGGACCAGCTTGCAGAGGAAGTGAACGATAAACTGCAGGAAGTTGGACAAGTGAATATTGTGGAACTCTGCAAGACCTATGACCTGCCCAGGGACTTACTGATGGAGGTGAGTGAGTGTTTCTGTTCACTGGACCCCGAAGAACACACACACACACACACACACACACACACACTCACCAGTGCTGGGGGTGTTTCCCTCAGCTGTTCTAAGCTGTTCCACCTCGTTTATTCACCTCTTTCTCGCCCTCTAAAGGCCTCGGGAGTGGTTTCCTGTTAGAAGTGAATTTTGCCTGGTTTCGTATGAATTCTTTTTGATCTGGTCTAAATTGGTGAATGAAAACGTCTCTCTTTCTCTCAGGAGCTGCGTGGGCGAGTTGGTCGCGTGATTGATGGTCAGTTTGATGAGTTTAATCGAGGCGTGATCTTCACTCAGGCTTTTATCAGTCGACACAAAGCCCGAATACGAGGGCTTTTCAGCGCCCTTACCAGGTCTCTCTCTCTCTCTCACACACACACACACACACACACGCACATGCACACACGCACACGCACACACGCTCCTGTCCTGATGTAACATTGGGCAGTGGTGGCCTGGTGTTTAGGGACGAGGCCACAGGACCAGACCAGTAGTTTGAGGTACCCTTGAGCAAGCTACTGTCCCCGTCACTGCTCCACAGGCGCTGCACGTGTGCGTGGGTGAAATACAGAGGTTTAATTTAGTTGTGGTTCAGTGTGTTGTGTTCCACAATGACAAGAATAGTCACTTTCACTTTGTTTCATTGACACACACATTGGGGCAGTGGTGGTCTAGTGGTGAGGGAGTTGCCCCGCATCGGAAGATTGTGGGTTCGATTCCCTCAAAAAGTAGGTTGCCCTGAGGTACCCCTGAGCAAGGTACCGTCCCCGTCACTGCTCCCCGGGCGCTTTCAATAGCTGCCCACTGCTGCACGGTGTTTGTGTGCATGGCTTAAAAGCAGAGGTCCAATTTCGTTGTGGTTCATGGTGTGCAGTGCTGTGACCTCGCAATGACAAGGGTTGTCACTTTCACTTTCACTTTTTCACTAGCTTCCTGTTTGAAGTAGCCTGAGCCCAGTGTTTTTATTTCGGGTTAGGGTTTAGGGGTTAGGGGGTTAGGGTTTAACACACACTAAATCACACACTCTGTGCACAAACACTGATCTGTCTTGTGCTACACATTTTCCACATTAAACTTTGTTTGTTTACAGGCCTACAGCTGTGAGCTCTCTGATGAATCTGTACGGTTTCCAGGAGAATCTGCTCTACTGTGAGTGTCTGCGGTTCTCACAGCACGAAAGACTTGGTTCTTCATAAGAACAGTAATACAGTAACAGTAAAAATAGAGTTTTTCATTGGTTAGTGAAGTGAAGCTACACAGTCAATTAAATCTGTTTAAGTCTCAATTCGGCACATCTAAAAAAAACAAACAAAAGAAAAACCTGTGTGTGTGTGTGTGTGTGTGTGTGTGTGTGTGTGTGTGTAGCGGTTCTGGAGGAGCTGGTGGATTCAGGAAGGTTAAAGGGTGCTGTGGTCGGAGGTCGGCAGGATAAAGCAGTTTATGTTCCAGAAATTTACTCCAAAGCACAAAATGTCTGGATTGACTCCTTCCTGAGACAGAATGGATACCTGGGTAACACACACACACACACAAACACACACACACACACACACACACACAGAGGATTCTTGCTGTGTGTGTTCTTTCTATATATATATATATATATATAAACACACACAGCAAGAATCCTCTGTGTGTGTGTGTGTGTGTGTGTGTGTAGAGTTTGACGCTGTGTCCCGTCTGGGTGTTCCGGATCCAGTCAGTTTCATTAGGAAGCGTTTTAAGTCCAGAAAGCTGCTGTTCCTGAAAACAGTGTGTGTCGCTCCGGAGATCATCACTCAGCTGGAGGCGTCTGTGGAGGAAGTTCTCAGTTCACACACCTGGATCGATCTGCAGGTACAAAACCTGTCTGTCTCTGTCTCTAAAGGTCCAGCACACCGTTTTCAGAAGATGTTGTGATTTTATCAACACTTGTTTCGCTCAAGTGAAAAACTGATCCCTCATCAGCCTGAACCAGATTTGAATAAATTAGACAAACTCCGCCCAGGTTTCACGGCTGCCTGGCCTGTTGAATGAGGGCTTCACTTAAGCACAGCCTTTCCAGTTTGTCTGTATTTGATCAGTGTAAATTAATGAAACATCCACTCTCCCGTTCCTGTGACTCTGGCCCCAAGCCGATGTTGCCCAGTTGTCTGTCGGAGGACGATTCAGGGCTCCTGATTGGTCAGGTTCTGCGCTCCCTGGGTGCTCAGAGCTCTGCCCGGATCTTCGGAACTGCTGCCGTCAGCGAGGACTTCATCCACAGCTGTGTGGCGCTGTTTGATGACATCATGCAACAAAAGGCACAGAAGGTGGGGAACCCCCTCCCCCAATCTGTCTTGTTTCATTCTTTAGCGCTGCAGGCTAATGTAGCTGTGAGGCTAATGGACAGAATGCTCATGAAGATTAATGACTGAACATGGAACTGATTTTTGGAATTACTAACCCTTTACTAAAACTAACATTTTCTACAAATTGATTACTTTAAATAATCTGGTGCTTTACAGAACTTATATAAATGTAGCCTGGTGTGTGTGTGTGTGCGTGTGTAGGAGGTGAAGAATAATCCTGTGTTCTTGGTGACGGAGGAGGAGCTGAAAGCCTCTGTGCAGCTGGAAACTTCTTCATCTTCTAGGAAAGATAAACAGGAGGAACGAAGGAAAAAAGCTACAGGTGAGTAAACTCTACTCAACTGCTTTGATGTGTTTGTGTATTAATTTTTTTTATTTGAACCTGTCTGTTCCTTAAGAGATCTGCTGTTTCATCCAGTCCTGGAAACTGATGTGTTGTCATGGTAACCTGTAACTGATTACACTGAGTGGCCACTTTATCAGAAACAGAGGTGGACGAGAGGACCAGTCCCACATCAGCTGCTCTTTACATATTTTTAAGTAGTGAATCACCATCATTAAATTAAAATCACTAACGTGTGTGTGTGTGTGTGTGTGTGTGTGTGCGCAGAGGGCAGTGGCAGTGTGAGAGCAGGTGGAGGAGGAAACGCTCGAGAAATTCGAATACGAAAAACCAAAAAAAAGAACCGCAGAGACGAGGAGAGTGACGAAGAGACAGACACTACACACAGTAAATACTTACACTCACCTTAACCACCCCACAGACTCTATGGGTGTTTGTGTGTGTGTGTGTGTTTATATCTACAGCACTGTGTGAAAGTTTCAGCAGGTGTGTAAAACGCTGTAAACAGAACGCTTTCAGAAATGGAAGTGTTGATCATTTCTCTTCATCAATCAACAAAATGCAGTGAATGAACAAAAGAGAATCTAAATCAGATCAATATTCGGTGTGACCACCCTTCACCTTCAACACAGCATCAGTTCTTCTAGGTACACTCGCGCACGGTCTCTGAAGGAACTCCAAACATCTTGGAGAACTGAGCACAGATCTTCTGTGGGTGTAGCTTCCTCACATCCTTCTGTCTCTTCATGTGATCCAGACACACTGGATGATGTGGAGATCAGGGCTCTGTGGGGCCAGAAGAACTGATGCTGCGCTGAAGGTAAACGGTAGAAACACCAGATATTGATCTGATTTAGATTTTTCTTTTGTTCCTCACTTTGCATTTTGTAAATTGATCAAAATAAACAATCGTTATTGATATTTCTGAAAGTGTTCTGTTTACAGCATTTTTCCACACCTGCCTAAAACTTTTACACAGTGCTGTGTGTGTGTGTGTGTGTGTGTGTGTGTGTGTGTGTGTGTGTGTGTGTGTATATAAACACACATACAGACACAGATTCTTCTCCAACAAAGCAAACATGCATCTTTTCTTCTGTGTGTGTTTGTGAAGGCCGCAGTAAACGGTCTGAGGTTCCATTTCTGACTTTGGAGGAAATTTTGGATGTTTTGGAGGAGAACATTACAGACTGCCCTGAAGACACACTCGAGCAGCTCGCACAGCATCTACTGAGGTACAGACATGAATGCACACACACTCTGGGGTGAAGTTTAACATGGCGTCAGAGTTTGTTCTTCAGCTCTTTCTGCAGCAGTTCTGTTGGTTTCGAACAGGAACTTCACTCCAGAACATCAACTTTATTCTTCTTTATCTGTTCTTTAGTAGAACCAGTCCTGTTCAGATGTTTCCCTATTGTTTACTGGTTCAGAACCGATTGTTCTGTCAGTGATGGGAACATGTTCTGGTCCAGAAGCAGCAAAACAGACCCAAACCATCTAACTACCTCCACCATGTTTCACAGATGGGGTTTGGTTCTTATCCAGGAAAACAGTTTTCCTTTCTCTGAAAAGTAATATTCTCATTTAAGCCCAAAATTTCTAGTTTGTTCTTTGGAGAGGAGTGATGTTCTCCCTGCATTCCTCCAAAACTGTATTTCTTTTTTTTTCTTCTGATGGTGAACTAATGAACATTTTTTATTTAAGTGAGAGAGGTCTTTTTAGATGTTCAGAGGTTCTCCTGGGTTCCTTTGTGACGTCACAGACTCCTGGAGCGATCTTTGTAGGTCAGCCACTCCTGGGGAGGGTAACATTGGTCCTGAATGTTCTCCATTTATCCACACCTGTCTTACTGTTTATTGGTGGAGTACAAACACATGGTGATGTTTTTCAGTCTGATGAGCATCAGCAAGATCAGGGTTCCAGATATTTTTATACTGGATCATTTCATAACCATTTTTGTTAAAGATCAGCTGTTATTAAATTGTTCTCCTCCAGGCCCCTGACCCGAAAGTACCAGGAAGTGGTCCGTTCAGCTTTGATCTCGACCAGCTCATCCAGCTCTAGCAGAACCAGAAAACAGAACACAAAGGACATCCAGGAAGAGCTGAACATTCTTTACAGCAACATCCGCCTGTTTGAGAAAGGAGCCAAACTCTTCTCAGGTGGGGGTTCACTGCTGCTGCAGGTTCTCACAGTAGCCAGGCAGTTAAATGTGGCACCATCAGTGTTTACACTGTCTGCACACTTATTATCCTAGGGTTATTTTGAGCGTCTCATCGTTTTTCTGCAGATCTTTCAACTCGAAGTTGTAAAAACCTGAATGCTGATTGGATTGAAGCAGATCAGGTGATGTTTTTGTGTAAAGAGGGGGGTGTGGCCTAAAGAGCTCAACACCTGATATCAAGGTGTGCAGAATTATTAGCTGCTGTTCCTCCTCAGACAAACGAGGTCAAAAAGAGAGAACTGACTCTGAAAGTCAGAAATTGTAAGTCTTTCAGACACAGCACTCTTAAATGTGTGAGATATCAGGACGAGATCAGAACCATCAAACGATTTGTTACAAATGGTCAGAATAGTCTGGACCTACATGGAGTGTCCAGAAGTGCAAGGTGTTTAGTTTTATGTAGTGGGGGTGGGGTTTCAGTTTCCCTTACCTTACCTTACCTTACCTTGGTCTCTGAGCACTAAAGGTTTGATGGCCTGATTAGATGAGCTGAGTGACTCTTGATGGACCAGATGGAGAGGGGATGGCTGGGCTGGGCTGGTCTAGAATTATTAAAGATGAGCTGTTGGGCTTTTTGGAGTTGAGGATGGACTCAAAATCAGCTCCCAAACCTGCTTTCACTGTTTAGAGACACTTCCCTGAAGAACTGCTTGAAGAAAAAATCTGATCTTTAAAGAAGACCATGATTGTTCTGCCAGATGAGGCTCCATCACATGCATGGAAGTTCTCCACTTCCACTATGTAACCAGTAAAGACCTTAAAGATGAATGATGACACATTCTTCTTCACCTGAACTAAACCCTGTTGAGAACTTGTGGACCTTCTTAAACGGGGGATTTATGGGGAAGGAGAACAGTCCAGCTCTCTGAACAGAGTCTGGGAGGCTGTGGAGCTGCTGCACTAAAAGATCATCAACAGATGAAGAAACAGAGACTCCATGATGGAGCGATTCTGTATTTGTTATTGAAGACAAGAACAGATTTATTGGAAATATTTGTTTGTTTAATATTATCACTTTAACAGATAAAATAAAGGAGTGAGATGGAGAATGTTGGTATTTATTGTAATAATTCTGCACTAATAGTTTTGTAATAATTGTGACAGATGTTCTGAGAATGTTCTCACTCATATCTCATTTAAAACATTCAGGTTTCAGGGTTTAACGTTCTGGACTGACTGGTAGAACTGGATTAGTTCCAGACTAACATTTAATGCTCAGAACACTCACTTGATAACTGTGCACAGGGTGCAAATGTGTTCTTTCTGTTGTCATGGTAACTGAGAGATAATGAAGAAATTATGAACAAGGTTACTGGGGTGTGTGTGTGTGTGTGTGTGTGTGTGTGTGTAACTGTTACCATAGCAACACTGTTGGTATGTGTTGAAGGTGACACTGAGGTGTTGATGATGAAACACCTCCTGCGGACCGTCTGCACCGACTTCACCAACATCCTCATCAACTTCCTGTCAGCTGATGTCATGATGAATTTGGAGAACCCCAGCTGCATCACTGCTGAGGTCAGCACTTTTGTTGTCCTGTTACCAAGCACTGGTTCCATACTAGCAAATCATGTGATCATATGACCCAAGTTGAAAGGGGAGTTTCACCACAAAAAGAACTCAGAAACTCCTGTTCATTATGTTTTGATTTATCTAAGCGTGTGTGTGTGTGTGTGTGTGTGTGTGTGTGTGTGTGTGTGTGTGTGTTTGTGCTCATGTCCAGGTGAGGATGAAGCTCCTGGGGAAACTGCCTGATGAAACTAAAGCGCCACTGATGAAGCTTCACAGCAGCCTGAGTGGAAAAGTGGGTTCATGTTTGTGTCATGGGTGTGTCTGTGGTTTTTGGATATACATCGTTGACGTGTAGTTGTTTTGACTCTCTCTCAGAGTGTGGAGGATTTCCTGCTGGATGTGGAGGAAGCTGTTAGAGTTTGTGGTCTGTTGCTGAAAAAAGGAGAGAAGAAGAAGGAGAGGTAATTCTATCACTCACTCACTACCGTTCCTAATGCTAATGCTAACTGTAGTCTGTGAACTGTTCCGTTTTAAGCGTGTGTGTGTGTGTGTGTGTGTGTGTGTGTGTTCTAGGCAGGCTCTCCTCCTCCATAAACAGGTCCTGTTGGATCAGCTGAAGTCTGAGGAAGATCCAGCACTGATTCTGCACCTCACCAGTGTCCTGCTGTTCCAGAACCTCACACATTGCCTGCTGCATGCGCCAGGACGCTGCGTCCCCAACATCATCAGCGCCCTGCAGCCCAAATTGCCTGAGGTAGGTCCTGGGTCAGGTTTAGGTCCTGGGTCAGGTTTAGGTGTGTATCACCCCGTTTAAGTTTTACAACAGTTCTTGTAATGTCCTCATAATGCCTGTGTGTGTTTCTCAGGATCAGTATAAGTTGCTGCTTCAGTATCAGGGCTTGGTGGTGAAACGGCTGGTTCACAGCAAAAGTGAGGGAAGACAGACGGAGGGGGCGGAGTCACAGAGTGGGGACAGTCCTGCTGACCTAGAGTCTGTGCAGAAGGAGCTGAACAGCCTCAGCAAGAACATTAAAGAGCTTGTCCTGAATTCGAAAAAACCATCTGGGACAGAGGAATGAGCGCATGGAGTCTGGACATTCTTCACCTCGATTAAAGCTTTAATTAATTTAATCAAAACATTTTCTTCAACCATATTATTTCTGTTATTAAATTCATCAATATTTAAATAAAGAATAAAACCCAGCATCTGCCTGGACCCGCTGAGGATTATGGGAACTGAAGTCAGTTTTATTCTCTTGTGATAGTCCTGTGATCATTAACTAGCTGTGGGGGGGGTGCCCAGCTTGAACCTTTTTCCTGACCAGACTAAAATGAGGTCCAATACCAGTCAGAGCAGAGCTCATTTACATATATCCATGTAAAAGGTGGCTGAACTGTGTAGAACTGAAAAAAATGAGGTGCTCTGACAGGAGAACCAAATGAATGAACAAACTCTTAGATTAAGCATTTAATAAAAATATAATAATAATCCTTTATTTTTAATCCCATGAATGGGAAATTCATTCTCTGCATTTCACCCATACACACATGTGCAGCAGTGGGCTGCTATTGAAAGTGCCCGGGGAGCAGTGATGAGGACGGCACCTTGCTCAAGGGTACCTCAGGGCAACCTACCGGGAAGGGGTTCGAACCCCCGATCCTCCGATCATGTGGCTGACGCCCGAACCACTAGGCCACCGCTGCCCCATATTATTGTACAACAGTAAATATGAAATATTAGGGACTTTTTGAGGAAGCAGCAGGTGGCGCTAGTCAGTACCTAACTGGGGATGAAAGTGAAGGTGGGACGAAGGGTCGTGTTTATCAGATGACTAACGCAAGCCTTTGTGTTAGTGCTGCGGTTATGGGTGATAAAGGTGATCAGGCTGTTTAAGGTGGGGTGCTGGTGGGCTAGTGGTGGTGCTTGTCTATGGATCTGTGGCTCAAGAGGTCCCAGGTTCGAATCCCACCTCCAGCACTACCACCACTGGGTCCCTGAGACCCTGAACCCTGAGTATCTCCAGGGGGGACTGTCCCTGTAATCAGGACATGGAGACACTCTGGAGAAGAGCGTCTGCTAAAGGCTGTAAATGTAATGTCATTACTGATCACTGTAACTTTGAGCAGAAACTCAGTGCTGAAGAACCTCCAGGCGCAGGATCGGGCAGGTAGGTGATTCAGTGTGGGTGTCGGAACTCTGCTGAGGTCGGTTCTAGATCATGTGTCTGCTGTTTCATTTCCTGACAGACTCATTACAGAAGAACCTCCTCAAAAGAGCTGAACTTGGAGGAGGACTGTGATGGAAAACCTGAACACTAACACTTACAAACCACATTTACCAAACCATCGTTCAACTGAGCAGTTCTGATTGGGTTCTGCTGAGTGCTGAACAGTGAAGTTCACTCTTTAAATGTTCACAACTTCCAGGTTTAGTCATCTTTTTTTCAGTGAACTAACCAACCAACACAACTAAGACTTTTGAAAATATTAACATAAAAATGTTTTAATCTGGTTTTAAATAAAAGAACACATTACAGATTGCACATTTCCACCATATATAAAGCAGCACATTCTATGATTCACAACATCGACCAGTATCGGAAACCGAGCAGGAGAGTAAACAGGCTGTAAACTAACGCCAGACGACAGAAACGTCCTGCACTTTTCAAAGAGGTAAACGCTGCAGCTTGACACCACTTCATCATCTTCAAGCAACAGTTTGGCAAAATATAAAATTCCCTCATTTATCCCCCCCTTCAGCCGGACGAGGGGTACAGATAGTAGGTCGAAGTATTACAGGGAATAAAAAGGCCTAGTGATTGTGTTGAGATCTACACCACAGAGCGATGTTCCCCGCAGGCATAAACGGTACTGGGGTGGATTCTCCTCCGAGCCGGACCCGACAGCTCAGGCAAGAGCTTGCAGTACTTGGGCATTAGATCCATGCAGGCGTCCCGAAACTTCTTGATCCGCCAGTAGTAGATGAGGGGGTTGAGAGCAGATTTGAGGTAACATAGCCACAGCAGCCAGGCGCTCACCTCGAAGAAGCTCTGGCTGTTGTAGAAAGAGCTACTAAAAGTCGCCACCAGGCTGTAGGCGGCAAACGGAGCCCAGCACAGAGTGAAGACCGAGAAGAGGATGAGGATGGTGGTGAAGGCACGTGTTTTAAAACTCATGTCGACGTTTATATGGAAGGGACGCTGCAGACCCGCGAGACCGAGCTTTCCGGCCTGACCCAGGCAGATGGAGTGGGAGCTGGAGGAGTTGGAGTGAATTCGCAGGGCGTTGTGCCGGAGGGTGTTCAGAATACCCACAAATATGTAGAGCATCACTAAGAATGGAACAAAGAAGAACACCAGCATCATCAGCACCACGTAGGTGTGGTGCCTGTGCTCAGCCGTGTACCCAAATACACACTGGGGGGCGCGGGGGGGTACCTGCAGGGCTGGATATCCAATGGACATTGGGAAAGCCACGCAGAGAGAAAGCGCCCAGGTAACGGCAATGAGGATCTTTGCTCGTCTTGGACTGAGACGGTCTTGCTTCTGCACGATGATGAGGAACCGATCTACACTGATGATGAGCAACACAGCCATCCCCTCTAACAGAAAGAGCCAGAAGAACATGGCCAGCAGACGGCAGAAGGTTTCCCCGAACACCCAGCGCGTGGTTACCATAGTAACCAGGGCAAACGGCATGTTAAGCAGTGCTAACATCATGTCTGCAAAGGCCAGACTGGCCAGCAGGATGTTGATGGCAGAGCGCATGGCAGCACGGCGGTAAACCATCACACACACCACCACGTTCCCCAGGAAGGCCAGCAAGAGAACACAGGCCATGACCAGGCAGAAGACCACCTGCAGGGGAACCCCGAGTCCGTGATCCTCAGCCCGCCTCACAGGGGCCACCGTCACCCACAGCGTCCTGAATGGTGCAGAGCTGTTCTCCCAGGAGAAGGAGGAGTTTTCCATGGCCTGCGTTGTGTTGGGTCCCCTGAAAGAAGTGGATGATCAGGATGGGACAGTGACTAGACAGTGCACTGAGCTGGGTGGTGGGCAGTGTTTTGCCTCGTGGTTTTTGCACTAATAATGACCAACCACTTCCCTGCTCTTGAAGCACCATGTTCTCTGCTGATCTTTCCGACATTCCACTGCACACAGACTCATCTCAGAAAGGAGGAAGGTCCTGCAGAGAGACAGGAAGGAGAACATCAGGACAACCTCTGAAAGAACAGTTACATCAAATCAAATCTACCAGTCTATCCGTGTTCAGACCTTATTGCGTGAATTTGTCTCCTGAACACCACGGTTTACTTTCACTGCAGGACAGAGGTTCGTTCAGAGCCTTTTTTTTGTTTCCAACATAAAATCAGATCGTTTCCTACCGACAGTTAAGCCACAGCTGCTCAGCTATTTTAATTATAAAAGTATTAAAGTGCAATTTCTTGGTGAAAACAGCCCCAAAGACCCCACAGCAGCTTCACCCTGACGCGGAGTCCCTGGAGTCAACATGGACAGCCTGTCCTCCTCACCTGAAGACAGGTAGCTGCAGCTACCAAACCCGCCCTTCCATCACTGCAGTGTTTATCCAGGTGTTCATATTCCAGATAAATAAACCGGAGAAAAACCACGAGTCTCTCTGCTTCTAATCCATCAGACTGCGCCTCTGTGCCTCAGAAAGACTTTCAGCCTGAAAGAGCTAAACCCAGAACCCTGGGGGTTCCCTGGGGGGTGTGTGTGTACCTGTTCTCTGCTTGAGATTCTGTTTTGAATCCGCTCTACAAGAGAAAACAGCCGCTCCGCCGCGCATGCGCGATCCACCCGCGCGGCCTTAAACCAAAACCAAGCAAATCTCCGGATGGGCGGGGTCTGATTCGAATGACGTTCATTCTGACCAATAGCGGAGCCGAACAGTTCCGTTCAGACGAACCCTAGGATACCACTTCCGCGGGATTATGTGCGGTTGCGTTCAAAAGAACAAAATAAAAGTTCGTTTCATATTAACCTTTCACCGTTGATATTTATTGATAAAAAATAAAATATAAAATTGTTATAAACATCGACGACATTAAAGTATAGTAAAAATGTACAGGTTTTAATGAAAGTCAGGCTAAAAGTGAAGCTTCAGGCTTTTCATACTTCATTCATTCATTCGTTCATTTTGTGCGTTTCCTTTTTATTGTAAAGCTGTTGGCTGATGAATATGCTTTATTTTGGGAGCCTTTATTTCTCCACAAGTCAGTTGAGAAACATTTAAATAAGTATAAATTAATGTACAAATTAATTCAAAATATTAACAAAACAGCAAAATAAGTTTACTAATACACACACACACACACACACACACAAAACAATGGCCAGATTGCTTGTGTTGGTTCTTCTTGTCCAGCTGTCTCTTCCAGATGTTTGCTGCAGTTTCCAGCTTTTCTCTCTGAATGAGATCAGAGGACTGTTTTCTAAATGATCCGTATTTTCCTTACATTTTGCAGAGCCCGAGAACGTTTGTGTTGTGTTTACAGTTTACAGTATTTATCAGACGCTCTTCTCCAGAGTGTCTCCATGTCCTGAGTACAGGGACAGTCCCCCCTGGAGACACTCAGGGTTCAGGGTCTCAGGGACCCAGTGGTGGTAGTGCTGGAGGTGGGATTCGAACTTGATGTGAACCCAAGACCTTCCTCAGTCCCGAACCACTGGGCCACTGCTGCTTTGCTGCTGAGTGGATCTACGAGCGGTGTAAACTTTACTGGAACACATTCTTACTGGAAACTACAACTACACTGGGTTTTTCTCTTTCTTTCTTTCCTTTTATTTCTGGTGTGGACCAGAGGAGGACGGCTTCCCCTTTTGGGTCTTGGTTCCTCCCAAGGGTATTTCCTCCTGTTGGGGGAGTTCTGCCTCTGTCGCCCTCGGTTCACCCGACTGGGGCTCGGAGCGGATTCTCTAAAGCTGCTTTGTGACAACAGTAAAAAGTGCTTCATAAATAAAACTGACTTGAAAGTTAACTAGTTGTCTCATAGTTTTATTGTTGCGTAGCTGTCATTGTTGTGTGGTTGTTTCCGTGTGGTGTGGTTGTTTCCGTGTGGTGTGGTTGTTTCCGTTTGGTGTAGTGGTTGTTTCCGTGTTGTGTAGTTGTTGCCGTGTTGTGTAGTTGTTGCCGTGTGGTGTGGTTGTTTCCGTGTTGTGTGGTTGTTTCCGTTTGGTGTAGTGGTTGTTTCCGTGTTGTGTAGTTGTTGCCGTGTTGTGTGGTTGTTGCCGTGTGGTGTGGTTGTTTCCGTGTTGTGTGGTTGTTTCCGTGTGGTGTAGTGGTTGTTTCCGTGTTGTGTAGTTGTTTCCGTGTTGTGTGGTTGTTTCCGTGTGGTGTGGTTGTTTCCGTGTTGTGTGGTTGTTTCCGTGTTGTGTGGTTGTTTCCGTGTGGTGTAGTTGTTTCCGTGTGGTGTGGTTGTTTCCGTGTGGTGTGGTTGTTTCCGTTTGGTGTAGTGGTTGTTTCCGTGTTGTGTAGTTGTTTCCGTGTGGTGTGGTTGTTTCCGTGTTGTGTGGTTGTTTCCGTTTGGTGTAGTGGTTGTTTCCGTGTTGTGTAGTTGTTTCCGTGTTGTGTAGTTGTTTCCGTGTGGTGTAGTGGTTGTTTCCGTGTTGTGTAGTTGTTTCCGTGTTATGTGGTTGTTTCCGTGTTGTGTAGTTGTTTCCGTGTGGTGTAGTTGTTTCTGTGTGGTGTGGTTGTTTCCGTGTGGTGTGGTTGTTTCCGTGTTGTGTAGTTGTTTCCGTGTGGTGTAGTTGTTTCTGTGTGGTGTGGTTGTTTCCGTGTGGTGTTGGTTTGTTTCCGTGTTGTGCCAGTTGTTTCCGTGTAATTCATGATGGTTGTTTCCGTGTTGTGTCGTTCTTCTGGTAATGGTGTAGTGGTTGTTCAGTGTTGTGTGGTTGTTTCCGTGTTGTTGTGGTTGTTTCCGTGTTGTGTGGTTTTTCCGTGTTGTGTAGTTGTTTCCGTGTTGTGTAGTTGTTTCCGTGTTGTGTGGTTGTTTCCGTGTTGTGTGAATTTGTTTCGTGTTGGCATGATTGTTTTCGTGTTATTGTGAATTGTTGTTTCCGTGTAGTGTAGTGGTTGTTTCGTGTTGTGTAGTTGTTTCGGCCTGTTGTGTAGTTTGTTGTTTCCGGTGTGGTGTAGTGATTTGTTTCACGTGTTGTGTGGTTGTTTCGTGTTGTGTAGTTTTCCGTATTTGTGGTTTTTCCGTGTTGTGTGGTTATTCCGTGTTGTGTGGTGTTTTCAAGTGTTGTGTGAATTTTTCAAGTGTTTGTGTGGTTGTTTCCCGTGTTGTGTGGTTGTTTTCACATTATTTATTATGTGGTTGTTTTTTCAGTGTGGTGTAGTAGTTTGTTTCCGTGTTGTGTGTAGTAGATTTGTTTTTCCGTGTTGTGCTTAGTGGTTGTTTCAAATTGTGTGGTGTAGTGGTTTTTCCGTGTTGTGTGGTTGTTTCCGTGTTGTGTGTTGTTTCCGTGTTGTGTGGTTTTTCCGTGTTGTGTGGTTGTTTCCGTGTTGTGTAGTTGTTTCCGTGTTGTGTGGTTTTTCCGTGTTGTGTGGTTGTTTCCGTGTTGTGTAGTTGTTTCCGTGTTGTGTAGTTGGGGAAGAGAGTAACAGACTGAAAGCAGCAGAGTCTGTTATTTCTGGAACTGTAGTTTTTTACTGAAATATAGAGATATAACGAGATAGAAACTCGTTCATCACAAACTGAAGAACAGCAGATTTTCATCAGGGTCCCTTTACTTGCTTCGATCCGGGTGGAAGAATTTTCACCTCAAAAGGAAGAAAAAAGTGTGTAAGTGCTGCCGCGTCATCGCGGTCCAGCTGGTATTCCTGCGCAATTTTCTCCACTGTCCAGGTTCCGGGCGAGAGTTTGTGATCATTCAGAACCTTTAGAGCTTCAACGATGGAGATCTTTCCCACCGGAACGTCCGACACTTCAGCCATTCCCAAACTCGCCCCCGGGATGATGCACTTCAGCGGCCGCCGCTCCACTTTCTGCAACTGTGGAAGTGCTGCAGTCTGAGGAGAACACACACAAAGCAGAGCGCAGCTAATGTTGTAAACCTGGACAACAAAGTCACACTCACGAACACGCTCACGCTCACTCGCTGTGCTGAAGACTCTAGTACCTGTTCTACAGGATCTTTGGACTCCACATAAACCTGCTTCAGCCGAAAGAGCAGCGGGTCATCCTTGCTGTGGATTTCGTGACTGACCACAGGGCCTGGAGTGGACACACACATCGGTCATTATAAAAAGTGTTCTTCCTGTTACTGTTACAAGTTACAAAACCAAGTTCAGATTTAGGAAAAACTGAATTTATAAATGAATTTACTGTCATCTTTTCAGGGTTAGCAGGCTGAAGCAGCGAAAGAACAATGCAAACAATGGAAAGTGAAAGTGACGTCATCATGAACACACAGCAGCCAGTGAAGATGAACTCTTCCTCTGTATGTAACCCATCGCTGCTCCCCGGGTGCGGGATGTGTCTGCCCCCTGCTGGACGGTGTTCACAATGGCTTAGTCACTTTCACTTTTCTTTCATCTCATCCAGCAGTGGGCATCGAGGGAACCTCGGGGTTCAGAAGTTATTGATCAAATACAGTCTGGTTATTTAGTCATGATTTATTTTATTACTATCTGCAATCTGGGTTTGACTGTTTTAATGTTCTCTATAAATCCACCTTAAACACAACTCAACCTTAACCCAGTTCCGACCTTGAACCCAGATCCACTGTAACCCTGACCGAGAAGAGCAGGAGCTGAAAGCAGTGTTAGCATTAGCAAAATGCTACCAGTCTGCTCCGTTCCACCTTAAGGGACCCTTAAATAAAATCCTGCACCACACACTGCTCTGTTTAAGGTGCAACAGAAAGACACACGGTTCACGCTCGTGTGTGTTACCCGGTGTCCGGGTCGCGTGCCGTGGCGCGGGTTCCGGTTTGTTTTTATTGATCTCTCTAAGCGCGCGACTCTCCGCGTTGAAGCGCCGCAACATCCGCCCGACGTGGGCGCCCATTCTGTCCTACTGCTCCTCCTCCCAGAACGAGGGCGGGGTTAAAGCTGGGCGGAGTTAGATGGCCAGAACGAGGGCGGGGACAGAGCGCCCCCTGTTGTAAACTGAGAGCAGTGAAAGGCGCAGTTTCCTCCTTCAGGAAAAAAAACTCAACCAGGAATGAAAAAAAAACTTTTATATGAAGCTGCAGTGAAAAGTGTGGATGAACTGAACTTTATCAGAACAGACTCTAAAACTCAACTTTATCAGAAACTAGGAAAAAGCTCACAATCTGACCTTTTTGAAAAAGAAAATAAATACATTTTAATAAATCAAATAGAATGTTCAGTATTTTCAGTATGAAGACTAATGAAAGAAAAGAGGGACATTCCTGCTGAACGTCAGGGTTAAACTCTGGTCTGTTTGTTTATAATCTGTTAAAGGGTTTTTTATTATAAAACCCAAAAAGTAACTTCCTGTGAGGACACAGTGCTAATGCTAAAGCTACATGAATGCTAACCTGTTAGCACGCAGGGTTTTCTGTGGGTTTGTATTTCATGTTGCTTTGACAGCGCACAGGGAGATTGGTTGTTTTCCTGAATCAATGTTTGAATGTGTTTGGAGGGGAACCCTAATCCTGTGCTGGGGACTGACAGCAGGTGGCGCGGTCCTTCTCCATATTTACCTGAAGCTCACCTGCTGACGCGCTTTCCTTCTGATGGTCATCAAGCCCAGCGGCCGCTGCAGCCACCCTGCAGGAAAACAGCAGCTCGATGACGGACCAGGATGCTTCCTGAATGTCCTGGAGGACAGGAATAAAACGAACTGCTCCAGTGTCACTGACAGCACTTTCCATCTTTCATCTTCTCTCTTTCACAAAACTGTCCCAGGAGCAAGGCCTGAGTCCTTCCTCAACTTTATGAAGTGAAAAGTGAAAGTGACTATTGTCATTGTGAGGTCACAGCACAGCACACAGTGAACTACAACGAAATTACACCTCGCCAGGGGGCAGCCATTCAAAGTACCCGGTGAGCAGTGACCGGGACGGTGCCTTGCTCAAGGGTTCCTCAAGGCAACCTACTGGTCTGGGATAATCAGAAACAAAAGCCTGAAGAGCTTGGAGTCCAAAAATCACAGGACTGCAGGTGGACAGAAGTAATCTCAGTCATTTCCAGAGGATCCCAATTAAAACTGAAATACCAACGTTCAGAAATCTCTCCCAGAATTTCTACGTTTCATCTTGACAGTGGTGTCCCAGTGTTCACAGACCATAGGCCTGGAAGGTTGTGGATTTGAATCCCAGACCAGTTCCCAGCTGATTAAGGTACTGTCCCGGGTGCTGGATGTGTCTGCGCCCTGCTGGACGGTGTGTGTGTGTGTGTGTGTGTGTGTTAAATACAGAGGATGTGCTTGCTTGTGGTTCTGTGTTCACAATGTCAAATAGTGCAACTCTTTCACCCACACTTTATTCTGATGCTCCACACAAGCTCTTGTGCCTCCGATCATCTCCCAGCTCCATGAACTCCTCTCAGCATCAATATAATCCACTCTGAGGGAATTGAAGCTGCAGCGTCTGTGCTTTATATTACATTTATATTACTCTGCCTGCAAACAATTTAACATTAAAAGACCCTCCTTCACAAAGAAGTACCAAATGGAACTACAAACAAGAGCTACAAACTAAACCTGCATTTACACACAGTGTCTCACACACACACACACTGTGTCTCACACACACACACTGTCTCTCACACACACACACACAGTGTCACACACACAGTGTCTCACACACAGTGTCACACACACACACTGTCTCTCACACACACACACACAGTGTCACACACACACACACAGTGTCACACACACACACACACACACAGTGTCACACACACACACAGTGTCTCACACACACACACTGTCTCTCACACACACAGTGTCACACACACACACACACACAGTGTCTCACATCCACACACACACAGTGTCACACACACACACACTGTCTCTCACACACACACACACAGTGTCACACACACACACACACAGTGTCACACACACACAGTGTCTCACACACACACTGTCTCACACACACACACACAGTGTCACACACACACACAGTGTCTCACACACACACACACAGTGTTTCACATCCACACACACACACACAGTGTCACACACACACACACACAGTGTCTCACATCCACACACACAGTGTCTCACATCCACACACACAGTGTCTCACATCCACACACACACAGTGTCTCACACACACACACACTCCTGCATCAGCAGTAAATCCTGGGTGACCGCGACTCTTTCAGACCAGCTTTATTGTAAGTGCTGAACATTGTTGTGGTCAGTTCTGTCGCTATGATTTTTGGATATTTTCCTTTTTTTAACAGAACAAGATTTTTAATGTTTAACTAAAATGAGTTTTTCTGCTTTAGTTGAATTGATTCTGATGCTGAAACGGGGAAGGACCGGAAGAACTGAATGCTTAGAAAGATTTAATGGCACAAAAACGTGGCAGTGGAAACATGTGAAATGTAGGATGTTGTGTTTTATATCTGAGAAGCTCATTCATCTAAAACCTGTCCTTTGCTTCAGTGTGGAGAAACCCAGGCCCCAGACTGGTCATTTCCCCCATTTCTTATGTGATCCGTAATAAAGTAACTCTTTAAAGAATAATCCCCTAGTTTAACACCAATAGTTAGAGATATTTTAGATTTTAGTGCCAGTTTTACTGTAAACATTAAGGGGAATGCCACTTCACTCAGATCTGTACCTTCGAAACTGATAAAGAAACAACCATGACATTTTACACTCTCCCTCTTTTGGGACAGAGGGAGAAAAAATAAACATCAGACTTGGGACCCTTACAATGATTCCACATCAACTGAAAGATGTTTTATGTCAACAATGTTCCCAAATTGTTAACAGGGAGAAAAAAGTAATTTCACTCAGGACAAATCTGTCAGGAGCGTCCTGCGCTGGTGACATCAGCACTGACTCTGAGAGCAGGAGGAATAAAGGCACAGCAGGATGAAACTGTCCACCAGCAGGAGGCAGTAGACGCAGCGCTGGGTGTGGAGTGTTTGGACCTTTTGCAGCCGCAGCAGCAGCACAGCCAGAAGAAGAAAAAAGGTTAGGATGTTCAGGACGAGGAAGAGGCGGATGTAGGCCGAGCCGGACAAGTGCGACCCGCTCACAGTGGCTACAGCGCGAACCTCGTTGAACCTGCGGCCTTTCACAAACCCTGCCTTCCTGAATTTGCGCAAGTCGCTGTAGTCGAAAAAAGTCCTGGAGTCTCCGTCGACTTCCTCCGGAACGTCCTCGTAGCCTCGCTTCACCCCATTCTGCCTCTGCTGCTTCTCACTCGCCTCAATTTGTGCAAAAATGTCTGGGAGGCTGTCAGCTAGGCTCCCTTTCTTACCGCCCTTCCCTTTCTGCTTCTTTGACAGAGCAAATATCTTCTTCACCGTCTCTGCAGTCTTCTTCTTGTCTGATAACTTAAGTAGACGCTCGGCAGTTTTTTGGAAGTTTCCAGTGTCCAGAACTCTGGCCAAGATGTGGCGCTCAAGCTGCTGGAACACCGGTTTGACGTGCTGGAGGTTGTCTTCCACTACGTTCACATACTCCTCCACCTCCACCAGGGGCCGCTCATGAACTGAGGCCGCCCTTTCAAAGACGATCTTTTCCTTCCTCTCATCCTCCAGCACCATGGCAAACAGAGGCTTGCTGGGTGCCTCTCCTGTGAGTAAATGGATGGTGAAGGTGCGATCACGGGTTGCCAGATAAACATCGATCCTCTCTAAATCCCCACGCAATCTAAAGCTGCGGATGTCAACTCCAGGCCCAAAGAAGATGTAAGCCACCCGAGTAAGTGGGTACCTCAGTGGCATTGTCACGTTTACATAGTTGGAGCCATTATATGGATACCCACGGGGGTAACTCCAATACCCTGTTGCTGCTTTCTCACTGCTCCCTGTGTCGTCCAGCCAGAACACCTTATAAGCATTTTGGTTGTGCTGAATAAAAGCTCCCTGGATGCCCTTCATGGTGGTATGTTGGAAAGGTGTATCAGTGTTGTGGAAAAAGGCACTGAAAGTGCGGACAGGACTGTCTGGCTGAAGATGAACGTGGTCAACCAGCAGCAGCAGTTCAGGCTGGAGCAGTAGAAGGTTCCTCTGGATATTCTTGACCTTAATCTCTGGGCTATAGGCAGACCTTCCTTCACCACGGATAAACACCAAACCCTGCCGCACTAAGGCTGCCTCTACATGGCCCTGACTGTCTGCAGCTAGACCGTGCTTATACTTCAGCCACTTAGAGTCACATGCCTCGGTTACCTGGCCTTCCCATGGGGGAAAGCAGCTACGGCTCCCTGAGGGCCCAAACATGAGGACATTGTTGAGGAAAGTGAATTTGGGGCCATACAGCGCCTCTGTGATGAAGGGGACACCACCAGGGGCAAAGGTGAAGGAGTTTTGGTCGGGATGTTCGTGACCTGCGTTAAAGTTCCTCCAGCCTCTGATCCACTCTTTATACTTGTTCTGGTGGACAATGTCGAAGATGGCCCGGCCACCCAGCTTCCCCGACTTGAACGAGAGAAAAGAGTGGTTTCTCTGGAGAGGAAGAGCACTGCCATAGGTCACCACACCCCAATCTTCAAAGTAATGTAGCTGGGCAGTCCCGTAATCAGGAGGGGGGACAGGCTGCAGACTCGGATCAAACCTGTGAGGCAGACAGAGAAACACTGCAGCAAATACAGCAGTAACGGAGCAAATGAACAAAAGCTATGTCAAATAGTGTAGCATGACCAAATGGCAGAATGAAGCAAAAGTGAAGTGATAGTGACGGTTTGTGACGGTTTTTTTTTTACATGTTCCTCCAGCATTGACTTAAACCTGAAACTGTTTGTGAACCACTGAGCATCTGTGCGGGACAGTGGTGTCCTACTATTCAAAGGACTCCATGATGGGAAGGTTGTAGGTTTGAGTGCTTTGCCAGTAGATTACCCAGTAGTTGCCTTGATCAAAGTACTCTCCCCATCACACCTCCCCAGGCACTGTTATGACTGCCCCCTGCTGGACGGCGTGTGGGTTAAATACAGAGGAAGGGTTTCACTGAGCTGCACTGAGAACAGTGTGTTCACAACCACAAATAAAGTCACTTTTACTTCACTTAGACTTAACAGCAGCCCAGGTGATATTAATTACACCTCTCTTTAGTGTGTCAGTCAGCCGGTACTGGCTGGGGATCGTGATCACATAATCAAACTTTCACATGAAATCTTAAACCACATCACCAGAACCAATGTGAACTAAACACAAGGCCCGGGTAAAGTTCTGGGGGAGATCACCGTCCAGATGGTGCTGCAGAGAGAACACAGCCACGTTGTGTTTTCAGGAAAGGCTGTGCGTTACCAGATGAATTCCGTGTGCAGTGTGCTCCATCTCTGTCCTTTCCCCGGTTGTCCCGGACCCTCCTGTACACGGTTCTGCCGAATTTTTTCAGCCAACCAGTTCCCACTGCCGTTCCTCAGGACATAACGGTCCAGAAACACCAGCTGGCTCTCGGGACCATAGAACCAGTTATAGTTGGAGTCAGCAATGGCCACAGACCGCTGGAACCCTGCAGATACACACTTCGCACTTAGAACAGCAGAAATTCCTCTCCATCACATGCAGTAATGAGGAACATTCTGGAAAGATGTGTGTGCTGATGAGGGTACCGGGCAGCAATGTCCTGTAGAGGAAACTGAAATGCTGGAGCAGCCAGGGGTGCTGGAAGTGTGAGACAGAAAAATGTCTCTGCACCAGAAAGATGTACTGGAAGAGGGAACGTGTGGTGTAGGATCCGTACGCAACCCCTTCATACAGAGAACCATCCACCACGTCCTGCAGGAGAACCATGGACTTCTCCATGATGGACAACACCTGCTTCGTCCACAGGTATGCCTCCTGCAGATAGCCTTCAAAAAACACACACATTGGAATATTTTATTCCACATACAGAGAGTTTTATTAAAGTTAAGTTTAGAGTTTAACAGTACGTTTTCCCAGGAAGCTTGTTTCAGATGCAGATTTATCAGTTTAACCACCTCCTGCTCCTTCAGAGCAGTACAGAACCCTAAAAAACAGTGTGGAACCAGACTGTTTGGTCTGGTCCGGGCTACCAGAGTTGTTGTATGGTTTGAACGGGTGAGTCATACTGACCTTGGTTCATAAGGACCAGGCAGCCAGTCAGCAGAGCAACGCAGTTGGTGGGCTGGTGGTTGTGCAGGTACTGGAAGCCCCACCCCCGATGGTAGGATTTCTCATACATGTAGCGGGATGCGTTTCCAATCACCTGCAGGAAGCGCTCTTGTTGAGAACGACTCAGGTACTCAAACAGGAAGTCATACGCCGTGGCAAAGCCCACCAGAGAGTGGGCCATAGGTACCTCATCCCATGGAGCATCTTTCACCAGCCTACCCCACACACACACACACACACACACACACACACAGGTCAGGCATCACAGTCGGCACCTTTGAAGCAGTGCAACCATGAAAAAGTACACCCTAAAATCAGTGCCCCCACACCTGGAACTGGACCCTGATGATGTAAAGGTTAAAATCCTTAAACCCCAAAGACCAAGTAAAGACCAGAACAAAGTCTAGAACCAAAAATCAGGAGAAAAAAAAAAAAAACAGAAACAGCTCCAGGACAAAGACCAAAGTCACACTTTCGAAGAAAGTGAAGTGAAAGTGACAACTTGTCATTGTGAAACACAGCACACCAAACAGCGAACCACAACGAAATGACACCTCTACATTTTACACACACGTACGTGCAGCAGGGGGCAGCTATTTAAATGCCTGGGCAGCAGTGATGGGACGGTACCTTGCTCAAGGGTACCTCAGAGCAACCTACTGGTAAGAGATTTGAACCCACAATCTTCTGATCCTGGCAACTCCCTAACCACTAGGCCACCGCTTGTTTCCTGCAAAGTGACTCAGATAAAGCAAAAGGAACAGCTCCAGTAATCAGCTGATAAACAGGAAGTGCTTCAGCAACAAGTGACATTTTTATAGAAAGCGCTGCTGAGACTTAAATTGAAAAGGAACATTTTTCTGTCCAACTTCATTATTAACTTACTAACAAAAGCATTCGATGAAGCTCTAGAACCCTCAGTAAAGCTCTGTAATATGATCCACACAGTAGGACGTGTAGGGGCGATATGGTATCTGTTGTTTTGCTTTAGCTTGGAAAAGGAAATCGCACAGCCTCATAACTAAAAAAACTAGAAACACACACACACACACACACAGCTGTACCAGTCAGGCTGAGCTGCCATCCTCTCCATGTACTCGCGGGCCATGTCCAGTGCCCCGGCTCGGTGCGGGTACAGCAGGCAGAACATGGCCAGGAGACCCAGGTTGTTTCCGTAGATTTCGTTCCAGCGGGCGCTGAAGTGGGCGGGGCTCCAGGGAGGAAGGAAGTCTTCTGGATGCTCCAGCATTTCCTCCGCAGCATCCCGGATCCTCTGTGCCAGCAGGTGGTGTGAGCTCATCGCTGCCCCCTGCAGGCCCTCCACGTCCTCACGGCTGAAATACAGCATGGGGTGACCATCGTAATTCCCCCCCAAAAACGGAACAAATCCTGCAGCGTCGGAATGAGTGTGGACCAGCTCAACCCTCAACACCAAACACAGCCAGTTTATGAAGAAGACCGTCGGGGCTCCGCGAGTGTATGAAGTCATTGCAGCATCAGGAGGACATCACACACTCTGCTCTCAGCTGGAGGAGAGAGAGAGAGAGACAGGGAGACAGAGTCAGTGAGAGAGAGAGAGAGAGAGAGAGAGAGACACAGGGAGAGTCAGTGAGACAGAGA